>CAUJNA010001113.1:810380-867880 GCA_963377175.1 Effrenium voratum
ATTTGTCGTTGAGTTGGACTTGCCTTCAGCGAAGGAGAGACGAGCAAGGATGGAGCAGGAGCAGGCCAAGCTGGAGCAGGCCAAGCAGGAAAAGGCCAGGCTGGAGCAGGCCAGGCTGGAGCAGGTGAAGCAGGAGAAGGCCAGGCTGGAGCAGGCCAAGCTGGAAAAGGCTCGGCAGGAACAAGCTAGGTTGGAGCAGGCCAGGCTGGAACAGGCCAGACTCAGAGAGGAGGAAGAGCGCAAACTGAAAAAGTTTGACGTCAGCCTGGACAGAGCATCCACCAAAAAGGACTGGGGATTCAAATGGAATATGGCTGCTTTGGCAAAGGACCAACTGGAGGTGGTTGATGTCAATCGAGGCACGCCGCTGGAAAGCTGGAACCGGGAGCAGTTTGGCCTTCAGCGAGTTGACTTGGTCGTGCGCAAGGGAGACCGATTAATGTCTGTCCAAGGGCACACAACGCGGAAAGAGATGCAGCAGAGCCTCAAGACGGAGTCAGAGGTCGCATTGATTTTTGCCCACACTCCGGCGTCCGAAGAGGCTGAAGCCCCTCCGGAAGAGGCAGGGCATTGCAAAGGCCAAACACACGCAGACCAAGCCTTGCATGAAGAGGGTACCGCTAATGGGATTCCTAGGTTTTTGTAGCCATCCTTGGGTTTGTTGTCCAGCTGCACCCGGTTAGGGTTACAACTTGGTTTTTTACTTGGCTCAGGTTGGCCAGGTCATCCCGGAAAAGAAGCTGCCACAGCCAGCTGAGAAGGCCAGCTCAAAAAACAGGGTTGGGGAACGTTGTGCGTACCGCTGAATGCGACGGCACAAATTGGACGACAGCTACTAACTTTAACAATGTCCAAGTGGGTGGTCTCATATGCTCAACACTTGCTGCTGATTTTGGGAGTTGAGGACGGAATCCACTCACATCGATAGCCAGGTGGCGAAAGCGCCGGAGACCCCTGCAAAACCTGAGCCAGCGCAAGTCCAAGAGGAGAAGGTCTGGAAGTGTCCTTGTTCAAGAGGGCAGGGATTGCTTGTTCCACATGCTGCAGGCATGCATTGCGGCACGTTTGCAAGGTCACCTCAATGAGGTTCGTGGATTCAATTTGAGAGGCCTTGCAGAATCAATTTTGATGTTGTGGAAGCGAGGAGCTAGAAAGCGGATGTTTTCCGCGGACTGTTCTGTGAGGTTTCAATCATGGGAGGCGGCAGAGTCAGGGGCACTTGCTGTGGAGTGCTGATTTTGGCGAATTCCGCTCACAACCGCCAGGTGATGAAAGAGCCGGAGACCCCTGAAACACCTGAGCCAGCACAAGTCCAGGAGGAGAAGGTCTGGAATGGGCTTCTTTTTTGTCCCAGCTTGGTTGTGTAGATGGGGGGCAGGGATTGCTGGCTGAATCCGTGCAAGCACAGAGCAAGGTTCTGCAGGCGGGCATGTATTGCGGCACGATTGCAAGGTCATCTCAATGAGGTTCGTGGATTCAGTTGGAATGCGACACACTGTTTGAGAGGCCTTGAAGAATCCAATTCGATGTTGCGGAAGCGACGGGTTAGTGGTTAGAAACAGGATGTTTTCCGCGGACGCTGTTGTGTGGTTTCAATCATGGGGAACGTTAGCGAGTTGAGCGTCGAATTCCGCTCACGTCAACTGCCAGGTGATGCAAGAGCCGGAGACCCCTGAAACACCTGAGCCAGCACAAGTCCAAGAGGAGAAGGTCTGGAATGGGTTTCGTTTTTGTCCCAGCTTGGTGGTGTGTTTCCTGGTCAGATGGGGGCAGGGATTGCTTGGCTGAAGTCGTAGAAATACCGAGAAGCCACGTCCAACGAGTCCACACGCTGACAGGCGGAAGACCCAAAACCTTCGAAGGCGAAAGCAAAGGCGAGCCACTATAGTTGACCCCCTATTAAAGAACCAGTTTTTTCATAGGGAGGTGTCCCTGGTTTTGGTGGGGAATCATTGGAGGGGAGCACCCCCTATTAATAAACTGGGGCTGATTAATATGGTCGCATTGCCAGTATCTCCTCCAATACCGACAACAGCTTTCAGCATTAGTAAAGCAAGTTTAGTATGTACAATTGTGACGCGCTGCCACGGCCACTGGTGTTCCTTCCACTCTTTTGCCTGGTGCGTTTGGCACTGCAATTCTTGTTGTGGCGCCTGCCTTTTGCGCGCCATGCCTGCGTTCCTGTGTGGTGCATGTGCCTTTGCTTTCATTTAAGATTTGATTTGAACTTGCCTTGCTTGCTTTCTTGCTTCTTGCTTCTTGCTTGCTCGCTTGCTTCCTTGCTCGCTTGCTTGCTTTCTTTGCTTGCTTTCTTTGCTTGCTTGCTTGCTTTTGGTGTGCAGGCAGGCACGCAGGCTTCCTTGCGCTTGCGCACGTCTGCATGCGAGCGCACCTGTGTGTGTGTGTGTGTGCGCGCGCATGCGTCCATGCCTGTGCCTGTGCCTGTGCCTGTGTCTGTGTGTGTGTGTGTGTGTGTTTGCAAGCGTGTTTGAGCGTGTGTGCGTGTGTGACAAGGTTTGAGCCGACTTGAACATTACATTTGAATGAACACATCGAGTGAAGCATTGCGTTGATACAACAGCAACAACAACAACAACAACAACAACAACAACAACAACAACAACAACAACAACGACAACAGCGACAACAGCGACAACGACAACAGCAGCAGCAGCAGCAACAACAACAACAAGAACAACAACAACAACAACGACGACCACAACAACAACAACAACAACAACAACAACAACAACAACAACAACAACAACAACAACGACAACAGCAGCAGCACAGCAACAACAACAACAAGAACAACAACAACAACGACGACAACAACAACAACAACAACAACAACAACAACAACAACAACAACAACAACAACAACAACAACAACAACAACAACAACAACAACAACAACAACAACAACAAACACCACACCACAACCACAACCACAACCACAACCACAACCACAACCACAACCACAACCACAACCACAACCACAACCACAACAACAACAACAACAACAACAACAACAACAACAACAACAACAACAACAACAACAACAACAACAACAACAACAACAACAACAACAACAACAACAACAACGACACAAACACAGTTATTACACGATAGGGGACTCACAAGCAAAGAATGTGACTACATGACTTGGACTAGATGAGTTTGACCCGCGTGCCTCTTGTGCAGTGTAGATCTTGAACGCAGGCACAGCAGAAGCAGGCGAAGGCAAAGGCAAGGGCTGCAGCTGTGTCCTATTCTAAGGAGAAGCATGAGGGGCTCCCCAGAAAATATGTTTAGAACCCTTCCACAACCCCGTCCAAGAAGGTTCTATGAACTGTTGGTCTCCTCCTGGTATTCGGATCCTCTGGAAATTGTCAAACAAATGAGAAGGTTTCGCCCAGACAACACTGGATGTGTCCAAGCTTCCCCCCACCATCCTTCCAGAGAGCTGCAGGCGACCCCGGAGCCGAAGCCGCCACAGAAAAGTGCGAAGGCGACAGCCGAGGAGGACTGTGTCTGAAGTTTGAAGAGCATGTCCTGTTGTCCAGACAGTCTGGGAGTCTGGGGGTCTGGGAGTTTGGTAGATCACCCTTTCCGCGGAGGCAAAACAAATGGAGCCAGCGCAAGGGTTGCCTGCGGCGACCCTTGGTTTTGCTCCCCCATTTCCATGCAGCCAATGAGGGGATCCGAGAAGCAACATTTCAAAGGGCTTGGTGGTGTGTGTGTGTTGATTTAAATGCAACGACCCAAATGCGGTTTGTTTGTTGGCTTGGACTTGCCTTGGATGGAGGAGAGACGCGCAAAGATGGAGAAGGAGCAGGCCCAGCTGGAGCAGGCCAAGCAGGAAAAGGCCAAGCTGGAGCAGGAAAAGGCTAGGCAGGAACAAGCTAGGTTGGAGCAGGCCAGGCTGGAACAGGCCAGAGCCAAGGAGGCGGAAGAGCGCAAACTGAAAAAGTTTGACGTCAGCCTGGGCAGAGCATCCACCAAAAAGGACTGGGGATTCAAATGGAATATGGCTGCTTTGGCAAAGGACCAACTGGAGGTGGTTGATGTCAATCGTGGCACGCCGCTGGAAAGCTGGAACCGGGAGCAGTTTGGCCTTCAGCGAGTTGACTTGGTCGTGCGCAAGGGAGACCGATTAATGTCTGTCCAAGGGCACACTACGCGGAAAGAGATGCAGCAGAGCCTCAAGACGGAGTCAGAGGTCGCATTGATTTTTGCCCACACTCCGGCGTCCGAAGAGGCTGAAGCCCCTCCGGAAGAGGCAGGGCATTGCAAAGGCCAAACACACGCGCACACCAAGCCTTGCATGAAGAGGGGGGATTCCTAGGTTTTTGTAGCCATCCTTGGGCTTGTTGCGGCCCAGCTGCACCGGGCTATGGTTGCAAACTTGGCTCATGCTGGCTAGGTTATCCCGGAAACGAAGACAGCTGAGAAGGACATCTCAAAGGACAGGGTTGCGAGTGTTCGGTTTCACCGTTCAAGTGACAAGGCCAATCCATTTTGCACATCGCCCAAGTCAGTAACTTCGCGGTTGCCTCGGAGATCTCGGTAGTCTTTGAACAACTTCTGCTGGTCGATGCGTTTGCAGATGTTCTGGGCCTGGCCACGGGGGCCGGCTCCATTTCCCATGTCCTTATCCGCCTCCGACTCTTTTGGCGTGGGTTCTGCAGGGCTGGGTCTGACACGCGCGACGAAGACTTGCCAGGCAAAAGAGGAGCCAAAGGAGGCAAAGGCCGAGGAGCGGGCTGCTCGACGGAGCAGAATTCGATCATGGGATGGATGTGTCATTCGCGTCCGAAAGGAGTTCGTTAGCCATTCAATGGGTCACGCAGTTAGATGTTGCTCTCGAACACATGAGTCGAAGTGTCACCAGAGAGGCTTAGAACTGTTTGCGTGCATGCGTGGTACCTTTCCGGGCGGAGCCAAGGTTACGACAAGACTCGGCCATTTCAATCGCTTGGGAGCTACCGTGTCCAATATTGACCATGCTGTGCCCCCGATGCCACCCGTGCTAAATGCATGTGAGCCCAGAATGGACTTTAGTTGCGTCCGCATACTTCAGAAGCAACGTGCCAGGTCAAAGAAAGTAAGCCGCCTCAGGAAAGCAAGGAGGATGTGAAAGCAGAGGTGGCAAGGGCTTGGGCTTTCCTGACTCCAGGAAGTGACAACAATTCATACTGTTCAGACACAGCTGCCATCGCTCTGTCAATCTGCCTATGTCTCCAGACAAAACTGAGGCTGCCGTTGAAGCTTGTCCTGGCAGCTGAAAGCGATTGCAACAGTATTGGGAGACGCATGGAGACGCCACTGCCATTGCTGTTGGCAGACTGCGGGGGCTTCCCAAAATCGGGGTTTCAGCGGGGGGGGGGGCTTAAACCGGTCCGAAAGGATCATTCGAGCACCAACCAGTCCCGCAAACTTGCGAAGCTCCCGAACCTGGCAACCAAGAAATGAGCCGGACTTCAAGTGAGCCCCCTGCAGGCGGCAGAGGTGACATGGAACGAACAGCCGAAGGCGGAGGTGGGGGCAATGGGCTGCGCGTCTCGATGTCTGCAGCGCTGGTTTTCACCTTGGGAGAGCACCAAACTCCAACAAATGGGTGTGGCTCAAAAATTAAGCAGGAGGGGTTGCGCAGGTTTTGGTCCATGTTTCCACTTACCAGGGTTCCATTTTGGTACCGTTTTTTTTTGAGCAACAGCCAAATTGCCCCAGAGAGAGTGCTTGCGGCATTTGATACGATGGGGAATTGTTTGTGGTTCAGTACGAGCTTGCTCTCAGTTTGGTGCTCGGCGTGTCACAGTTTTGCGTGGCACGATTGCATGACGCTAAATGCTACTTGCGCTAATGCTCCTTGCCAGCATGCCAATTGTAGGCGGGTGTGACTTCCGTCCCTTGCTCAACGAGAGTTGCCTTATCCCGGATACAACATGAGCCTGATGCAAGGCGACAGAAGAGGCGAAGCCGTGGAAAGATCAGCCGACGGAGGAGGAGGTGCCTGCGGATGTGCATGTTAGATGAGGGCGGCTATGCTTGGCTGAGGGGGTCTTCGCATCATTGGATGCAATCACTTGATTTTCTCTATGATTGCAATCTTATTGTGGTTAAATGCTTGCTGCCAGTTTGGTGCTGGAATGATTTGTCGCAGCTTGCGGGGCACACCTGAATGATGATTGATTATATATTTTTTTCTAGTGCTGCGTGCCAGCATGCCGATTGTGCGCGAGTGTGGTTGCCCACCACGCGCGCTGCATATTGATAGACTTGCTTACAAGAGTAGACGGTAAACTTCAGCTGCGCATTGTCGGAAAAGACAGCCTATCCCGGTTATCACCTCATGCAAGGCGACACAAGACGCGAAGCCATCATGGAAAGAACAGGCGAAGCCGGAGCAGCAGGATAGACGCATAGATGTGTGCAGCTCTGCTTGGGAGCTAGTGTTGGATATGTTGTTGATACGTCGGTGGCCGACTTTCAGTTATGAAGAGTTTGATAGACTTGCTTAAGTTGACTGGAATCCTTCAGCTGAGCAATGTCGGAGAAGGCATCCTATCATGGTTATCACCTCATGCAAGGTGACAAAAGAGGCGAAGCCATCATGGAAAGAACAGGCGAGCTGGAGCAGGAGGATAGACGTATAGATTTGTGCAGCTTTGCTTGGGAGCTATTGCTTGATAGTTGTTTGGTACGTTCGTGGCCGACTTCCAGTTTTTATGATTTTGACGTGATTTTGATGCTATAGGCCGCGCATATTTATTGATAGACTTGCTTTGGAAAAGACAGCCTATCCCCGTTATCACCTCATGCAAGGCGACACAAGACGCGAAGCCATCATGGAAAGAACAGGCGACGCCGGAGCAGGAGGATAGACGCATAGATGTGTGCAGCTCTGCTTGGGAGCTAGTGTTGGATATGTTGTTGATACGCCGGTGGCCGACTCCCAGTTATGAAGAGTTTGATAGACTTTCTTAAGTTGACTGGAATCCTTCAGCTGAGCAATGTCGGAGAAGGCATCCTGTCATGGTTATCACCTCATGCAAGGTGACAAAAGAGGCGAAGCCATCATGGAAAGAACAGGCGATCTGGAGCAGGAGGATAGACGTATAGATTTGTGCAGCTTTGCTTGGGAGCTATTGCTTGAAATTTGTTTGGTACGTTCGTGGCCGACTTCCAGTTTTTATGATTTTGACGTGATTTTGATGCTATAGGCCGCGCAGATTTATTGATAGACTTGCTTTGCAAGAGTAGACGGTAAACTTCAGCTGCGCAATGTCGGAAATGACAGCCTATCCCCGTTATCACCTCATGCAAGGCGACACAAGACGCGAAGCCATCATGGAAAGAACAGGCGAAGCCGGAGCAGCAGGATAGACGCATAGATGTGTGCAGCTCTGCTTGGGAGCTAGTGTTGGATATGTTGTTGATACGTCGGTGGCCGACTTTCAGTTATGAAGAGTTTGATAGACTTGCTTAAGTTGACTGGAATCCTTCAGCTGAGCAATGTCGGAGAAGGCATCCTGTCATGGTTATCACCTCATGCAAGGTGACAAAAGAGGCGAAGCCATCATGGAAAGAACAGGCGAGCTGGAGCAGGAGGATAGACGTATAGATTTGTGCAGCTTTGCTTGGGAGCTATTGCTTGATATTTGTTTAGTACGTTCGTGGCCGACTTCCAGTTTTTATGATTTTGACATGATTTTGATGCTATAGGCCGCGCAGATTTATTGATAGACTTGCTTTGCAAGAGTAGACGGTAAACTTCAGCTGCGCAATGTCGGAAAAGACAGCCTATCCCGGTTATCACCTCATGCAAGGCGACACAAGACGCGAAGCCATCATGGAAAGAACAGGCGAAGCCGGAGCAGCAGGATAGACGCATAGATGTGTGCAGCTCTGCTTGGGAGCTATTGTTGGATATGTTGTTGATACGTCGGTGGCCGACTTTCAGTTGTGAAGAGTTTGATAGACTTGCTTAAGTTGACTGGAATCCTTCAGCTGAGCAATGTCGGAGAAGGCATCCTATCATGGTTATCACCTCATGCAAGGTGACAAAAGAGGCGAAGCCATCATGGAAAGAACAGGCGAGCTGGAGCAGGAGGATAGACGTATAGATGTGTGCAGCTTCTCTTGGGAGCCATTGCTTGATATTTGTTGAGTACGTTCGTGGCCGACTTCCAGTTTTTTATGATTTTGACGTGAGTTTGATGCTGTAGGCCGCGCAGATTTATTGATAGACTTGCTTGGAAGCCATTGCCATTGCTTGATTTGTTTGATTCGTCAGCGTCTGAATCCCAGTTGTTACAGAGCTTGATGTGAGTTTGATGCCAGGCCTGTTACATTTTGCAGGGCACAGCTGCATGCAGCTGCATGATCTATCCGGCTGCTTGTGCTAATGCTGCATTCCATCATGCCAGTGGCTGCCGTCCATGCGCGCCGCATATTGATAGGCTTTCTTAACAAGAGTTGACTGGTAAGCTTCAGCTGCGCAATGTCAGAAAAGCAGCCTATCCGGGTTATCACCTCATGCAAGGCGACAAGAGAGGGGAAGCCACCATGGAAAGAACAGGGCAAGCCGGAGCAGGAGGGGCGTGCGAATTTGCATGTTTATAGACTTGTAGATGTGTGCAGGTTTGCTATGGCACAGATTGTTGCATCATGGGGTGCTGTCGCTTGATGTGTTTGTCTTTCTTTTTAGCCACGTCAGTGTCAGAATCACAGTTGCGAAGAGTTTGATGTGAGTTTGCTGCTAGGCCTGCCGTCCAAGCGCGCCGCATAATGGTAGACTTCCTTAACAAGAGTTGACTGGTAAGTCCTCTGCGCATTACCGTTTAACTCATGCAAGGCAACAAGAGAGGCGAAGCCACCATGGAAAGAACAGGCCAAGCCGGAGCAGGAGGGGCGTGCGAATGTGCAGGTTTTAGACTTTTTGATGTGTGCAGCTTTGCTTTGCACAAATTGTTGCATCACAGGTTGCTATCACTTGATATGTTTGTCTTTCTTTTTAGCCACGTCAGCGTCAGAATCACAGTTGCGAAGAGTTTGAATAGAGTTTGCTAGGCCTGCCGTCCATGCGCGCCGCATATTGGTAGGCTTTCTTAACAAGAGTTGACTGGTAAACTTCTTCTGCGCATTGTCGGGTAACTCGTGCAAGGCAACAAGAGAGGCGAAGCCACCATGGAAAGAACAGGCCAAGCCGGAGCAGGAGGGGCGTGCAAATGTGCATGTTTATAGATTTATATAATATATAGCTGTGTGCAGCTTTGCTTTGCACAAATTGTTGCATCATAGGTTGCTATCCCTTGATATGTTTGTCTTTCTTCTTTAGCTATATCAGCGTCAAAATCACAGTTGTTAAAGAGCTTGATGTGAGTTTGCTGCTAGGCCTGTTGCATTTTGCAGGGCACAGCTGCATGCAGCTGCATGCAGCTGCATGATGTGTCCGGCTGCTTGTGCTAATGCTGCATTCCAGCCTGCCACTGTGGCTGCCGTCCATGTGCGCTGCATATTGATAGACTTGCTTAGCAAGAGTAGGGCGTGGCACAAAATTAGGAGGGTAAACTTCTGCGCAATGTCGGAGAAGACAGCCTATCCGGGTTATCACCTCATGCAAGGCGACAAGAGAGGCGAAGCCGCCATGGAAAGAACAGGCGAAGCCGGAGCAGGAGGGGCGTGCATTTGTAGACTTATAGCAGCTTTGCACGGCACAGTATCTCTTTTTTTGAAGACGTCGGTGACCGAGTCACAAGGATAGCTGGATGTCAGCGGTACAGCTGCATGATGTTTCAGTGCTACTGCTGACTTCCTGTACAAGAGTTGACTGGTAAGATTGCTTAGGGCATGGTTTCGAACACGTACAAACCCTGCATGCTGACCTTTGGGGGCCGCATACTGATAAGCTTACAAGCTGTGCATCGGAGTCGCCTCCGGATATTGAGCCCGGGGCCTAATACTCAGCTTGTAAGCTGTGCCTGCTCGGTGCCCCAAGAGGCAAAGCCGAAAGAGCAGCCGAAGCCGGAGGAGACGTGCGGCTTCCCGCGTTCAGATGCATGCAGCTTCGCTTGCTTGGCACAGGAAGCAATCGCTTGTGATTGTGTACGTTTCTGATCTTATTATGATAACTGCTGAATTGATGGCAGCGAAATACCCCGAGTTTCACGCAATTTGTGGGGAATAGCATGAACAGTGCTTGCGATATGACTTGAGCTGACTGAATTTCAGGAGCGGCCCAAGGCGGAAATGCTCAATGGGCATCAAGAGAAGAAGGAACGCAGATATCTCAAGTACGATGTCATCCTCAGCAAGACCTCGCCCAGAAAAGAGTGGGGCTTCAAATGGAACATGGCTGCCTTGGCCAAGGGCCAAATGGAGGTGAATGACGTCCAGCGCGATTCGCCGTGTGACCTCTGGAACCGGGAGCAGCTGAGGCTGGAGCGACGAGACCGGATGGTGCGCCGGGGCGACCGCCTGATCTCCGTGGAAGGCAAGAGCACCCGAAACGAAATGCAGAAGTTGCTGAAGGAGGACATGGGGCTGACCATGATCTTCCAGCAAACCGCGGCCAGCGAGGAGATCATTGAGCCTCCAGAGGCACGGGAATTGCAATCACAAAGAGTCGGTTTGGTGCCAATTCTTTGTGCCATCCTGTTTCGGCCATCCAGGTTTGGTGGTCCATGCTGAAGATCTGAATACATCCGGTTCGTCCTTCCGATTATTTTTCAGGTCGAGGAAAAGCTGGCAGAGAGAAGCCAGGCGAGCTGGCCGCCAAGCGCCCTCGTTGGAATGGTCTGGGTGAATTACAACGACCTCACACGACCGAATTCACCCCTAATGGTGGTGTATGTGGGGAATAGCCCCCCAACCACCATATTTCAGGCTGGTGAATTATTATCATGCAACCAGAATGGAGCACGGATTCCTTTGAGTTCTGAGTTTAAGTGCTTTGGGTTCGGAAAGTGATCTATGGTATACCTCTGGTTCATTGGCATGAAGCATGGCTTGAATCCTAAGGTAGGCTTTTCATGTGGTTTGAGATCCCAACCATGGGGGGAGCAATCTTTCCGCAGGCAAAAGACGTGAAGCCACCAGCGAAAGAGCAGCCGCAGGTGCAGCAGGCAGCGTAGTGTTCAGGTTTGCTTGGCGCCATGTGAACTTTGCATTCATCGAGAGGGCCCTAACCCTGAAAAGATACATTTGTCCTTTTGAAACATGTTTTTTTCACCAAGAAAAAGGGAAACCACCATTTACAAGGCAATGTTCAGGTGTATAATGTAAGGATCCCTGCAGAGGAACACAATAGATAATGTCCTTGCAGAAGAGCCGCCCCTGAACAGTCCGGATCAAGCCGACAGGCTTTGCTTACAGCGCTAGATGCAATTGCTTGATCGGTTCGTCACTGGATATGGCAAGCTGGGCATGCGCGGACAATGCTTAATGTCGCAATTTCTGTTCGATCTCTCAGAAGCAACTTGCCAGGCGAAAGAAACCAGACCGGCTCAGCAGAGCAAGGAGGAGGAGAGGGCTTCGCATTCTGCTTGTGCGTTTGTGTGTGTCAGAGAGGAGCTTTGCTCAGTCGGTTTGGAGTCTCTTTTTTATCAAATAGCTTGATCGCTTCAACTTTCCATTCTATGTTGTGTCACGTGCTGCTGTGGGGACATGCAACTCTGCCGACACGTGGCAAAGTTCAGCTTGGATCGAGAGCACGCCTGAGGCAAAGCTCGAGAGAGTTGGGACAGCTTGTGTTCCAAAGCATCGTAAACAAATCGCTTCCCACCAACATGGAACCCACCAGAAGCTCCCTTTTGTAGGAAAATGGTTTTGCACGTTCAGTCAGGTGGTTTTAAAGGGAGAGCCAATGGGGGTCTGGTCGTGGCATGTGTGTGCTTTGCCCTTGCTTCTAACCAGACCAACCCAGCAACAGAAAGCTTGGGGCAGTTGGCTTGTTGGTCTGCCCGTTTTGCTATTTGTGGAGGTGAAACATGATTTTAAGTCCTGTCGGACTTTGTCTGGCTATGAATTTCAACTCGGGGATCTCCAATCTGGTTGGTGGCCAGGAACCTCACCAAGATGATGTCCACCAGAGGTTCCCTAATCAAATTTATGCCGATATTGGGTCTGAGTCACAAGGCAAACCTCTGCACAAAGCTCCGAACGAGGACGAGCAGAAGAATCGTGGATGGGAATCCGCAGACGAGGCAGAGGAGGAGCAGGCACTAAGCAGGGCTGTTGACTGATGGCATGTGTGACCGAAAATGGCTGACTGTGCACGCCTGTTTGCAGACCTTTCACACTGGCTTTCTGAAGTGACACCCATTCTGTGGTTGACGTGTGTAGGTGTGTGTGTGTGTGTTGTGTTTGGTTTGCATGTGTTGCATCCTTGATTTCACTGGTTCGGCATGCACGGCAAAGGCAGCCGAAGAGCCACAGAAGGAAGAGCCGGCTGCCGCAGAAGAGGCCCATCTTCGATGCAGCGGTCAGTTTGGGTGTGGTGTTTGGCAATCCGTTCGGCTGAGCGTGGAGCGCATTCAGAAGCCAGCAATGGTGTGTGTGTGTGTGTGCGTATATGCAGAAGATATTGTTGATGCTATGTCTGCAGGCATGATCCCAGCGAATAACAAAGCTGCCAAAGCAGCCAGCAACAAATGATCGTTTTTGGCAACTTGATTCTGAAGGAGGAAGAAGAGGAGGAGGAGGATGAAGAAGAGGAGCAGGCGCCACAGAAGGAAGCAGAGGAGCGGCGGGGAAAGGTAGCTCGCACAGAGCCGTACGTTTGGCTTGACTTGCTGGAATTGTGGCTGAACATTGAGGGCCTCATTCTTTGAAATCCTTCGCGGCCTACAGCCTTCATGTCCTGTGGGGTTGTTGGAGTTTGTATCCAGTCTGGCAATATAATTGCAAGCTGCAATTCTGAAATGTTCCAAGTGCACCAAACTCCATTTGATGAGGAAGAGGAGGAGGAGGAGGAAGAGGAGCAGGCATTTGTATGGGCTGTTGACTGCATGCATGTGTGAGGGAAAGGGCTGGATGTACTAGTTCTTGCGTTTCGGAATTTCCTTAATTCCTTAATTACAGGCTTTCCCAAGTGACATCCATGTTGTCTTTGTTCATGTCTATGTTTTGCATGAATAGAAGCCTTGATCCAAGTGTACAGCAACGTCCAGGCAGCCGAAGAGCCACAGAAGGAAGAGCCGGCTGCCGCAGAAGAGGCCCATCTTCGATGCAGCGGTCAGTTTGGGTGTGGTGTTTGGCAATCCGTTCGGCTGAGCGTGGAGCGCATTCAGAAGCCAGCAATGGTGTGTGTGTGTGTGTGCGTATATGCAGAAGATATTGTTGATGCTATGTCTGCAGGCATGATCCCAGCGAATAACAAAGCTGCCAAAGCAGCCAGCAACAAATGATCGTTTTTGGCAACTTGATTCTGAAGGAGGAAGAAGAGGAGGAGGATGAAGAAGAGGAGCAGGCGCCACAGAAGGAAGCAGAGGAGCGGCGGGGAAAGGTAGCTCGCACAGAGCCGTACGTTTGGCTTGACTTGCTGAAATTGTGGCTGAACATTGAGGGCCTCATTCTTTGAAATCCTTCGCGGCCTACAGCCTTCATGTCATGTGGGGTTGTTGGAGTTGGAGTTTGTATCCCGTCTGACATCTTACAAGCTGCAATTCTGAAATGCTCCAAGTGCACCAAACTCCGAACAAGGAGAAGCAGGAGCAGCATGGTGGATGGGAGCCATCTGATGAGGAAGAGGAGGAGAAGGAGGAGGAAGAGGAGCAGGCATTTTTATGGGCTGTTGACTGCATGCATGTGTGAGGGAAAGGGCTGGATGTACAGTTCTTGCGTTTCGGAATTTCCTTAATTGCTTAATTACAGGCTTTCCCAAGTGACATCCATGTCGTCTTTGTTCATGTCTATGTTTTACATGATTTGAAGCCTTGATTCAAGTGTACAGCAATGTCCAGGCAGCCGAAGAGCCACAGAAGGAAGAGCCGGCTGCTGCAGAAGAGGCACAGCGGTCAGTTTGGGTGTGGTGACAAGCAGCAAGTGCAGATGAGCTTTTGAGCGGCGCATTCAGAAACCCACATGGCAGGTGTTCGCGTTTGTGTTTGTGCGTGCTTGCTTGCGTGTTTGTGTGTTTGGTTGTTTGTGTGCTTGTGTGCGTGTTGGTTTGTGTTTCGCAGTGCACCAAACTCCGAACGAGGAGAAGCAGCCGAAGCATCGCGGATGGGAGTCATCCGATGAGGAGGAAGAGGAGCAGGCATTTGGAGGGGTTGACTGATCGCCGCACGTGAGGGACAATGAGGGTGGCTGGGTGCACATGCTTTTTTGGAGGAATTAATTACATGCTGTTTGTTTCAGTGACATCTGGTTCATATCTATGGTTTGCATGATTTGAAGCCTCGATCCAGTGCTGAAGAGCATTTGCGATGACCAGGCCGAAGAGAAACGGAAAGAGCCGGCTGCCACAGAGGATGCACATGTTGGATGCAGGTCTCAGTTTGTGGTTGTCTTCAGCAAGTGCAGCAGAGCGCTTGAGCGCATTCAGAACCGAGCACGGCATGAATGTGTCCGTGTGTGTGTGTGTCTCTGTGGCGTATCTGTCTATTCGTGTGCGCTCGAGCGTGCAATGTCGCTTGGGCTTTCATAGGGAGAGTCGCAAGGCGCACATCCCTGAATCTTCCAGCTGTGCATGTTTCCCGCCGTTTGCCGAAAAAGCACAAATGTTCACTGCAACAATCTCCTTTTTCACTGCGAAAGTGTCGTTTCAACATGGCTGCAAACATAGTCAAGGAAAGTCTCCGTTTGGTCGCGGAATGTTGCCGTTTCGTTGGGGAAAGTCTTGTCCCAAAAGCGTAAAAGGCAACAGTGCCTGGAAGCACCAGAAAGTGTTATCTGTTTGCAAAGGCAGCTTCTCACGAAAAACATATTAAACAATACAAACCTTGGACGATCCAGGCTCTAAAATTGTTTCCACCTGCAACAAGCTCCAAACGAGGAGAATCAGAAGCGTCGCGGATGGGAGTCATCCGATGAGGAGCAGGAAGAGGAGCAGGTGCGGGTCTGTTGACTGATCGCGCTTGCGAAGGAAAGGCAGTATAGTTTTCGCAGGGGAATCCATTCCATGCAAGTCGCTTGTCCTTTTGTGACATCTATGTGTTTCTTCCTTTTTGTTTGCCTCGATTTGCATTTGCATCGATCCAAGTCATTCAAGAGCACAGCGAGGCCCAGCCCAATGAGAAGGACGAGGTGTCCGCTGAGGCGGGGTTTCGTCTTCCAAAAGGGGTACCCTTAACAAAACTAACGTGGGGGTTGATCAAAAGGTTCGGTAAGGGAAGTAGAGGGCATGATCAAGCATGAGGCTGTCATCCAGCAAAAGGCAGAGGGTTCGCAAGCGCAGAACGGAATAGATGGAGGAGGTTCGCAGAGGTCTACGGTAAGAGGGTCGCAACGGAAAAGTGGCTTGTGCGCAGGGACATGCGCAAACCAAATGCTCTGAACGAGACATGGGACATCGATTGCAGGCACAGGTGGCTCGACATGTGGAAAAGAGTGATTGTTTTGCTCAGGCATGAACAGCGTTCCGGCATGGCATGTTTTCGCTTTATACGCAGCCACATCCTCAAACAAACAGATTGAACCTGGGCTGCCCGCTATCCACAAGACATCAGGCTCCTACAGAGGAGACAAAGGGAAGGCAGCGTGCGTGGGCGTCATCCGATGAGGAAGAGGAAGAGGAGCAGGAGGCGTCGGAGCAGGTTCGTACTAGAGATGGCGAGAGGTTTGTTGGCTGGTGCTCACACTGCTTTCTTGAGCTTCTGCTTTTTAGCGTTCGTGCGGGCCGACTGGGCTTCGCCTTCTGAGCTCAGCCTATATTGACATGCGGAGCCAGGTTTAAACGGAGCAACCTCGAGATTAGGTATTGATTGTCGCTTCCTGGGCAATCCGTGCCCTTCGCTTCTTGTGTATTCGTCATATGAGGGCCGTCCTAAAACCCCAGTCTTCGGTTTTAATTATCGCCGAACGGGGAGAAGTAAAAGTTGTCAAAAGCTGTGCGCGCGCAAGGAGCGCGCAAGTGCGGCCCAAGGGACGCGCAAGGTTACAGTTTTGAAGGGTTTCATGTACTGATGTTGCCTAGCTTCATGAAAGGAGGTGATATCTTGTTGCTGTACTTATGCTTTTCGAATGTTGCTTGGGTCATGTGTAGGTCACAAGCTTGTTTGCAAAAGGTGCGGCGTTTTCTTCAGTCACACGCCAAACGAAGCCAAAGCTTCTGCGGTCATGACTTCAACAATCAGCAACTGGCAGCTGACACGACAAAATCCGCGCAAGCCGCGCGCAAGCCGCGCGCAAGTTGCGCGCAAGCACGAGAAGCGCCAGCAAGACATCTAGCCATGCTGTCTCGGATGTCCTTAGCGGCGCGGTTCAAGCAATGGCTAGGCAGCCGCAACATGCACTTTCCTTCTTTCAGGCTGTGTCCAAGCTGTGTGGCAGAGCCTGCTGTCCTTTCTGTTGGGTCAAGGGTATGTTGCTGGCCTAGAATTACCGGGACCCACCTCAGCGGGAAGAGTCTTTGTGGGTTGCTGTGTGAACGACGAACACACTGCTTAGAAAAGCTTGCGCGCAATCCACACGAAAACTTCGCAAACCGAGGTCAACGAAAACGAGTTTCTGCGCCACTGTGCGCGCGCAAGTCCGCGCAAGTGCCGCGCAAGTGCGGCCCAAGGGCCCAATCCCGGGCAAAGGAATATAGGACAACCCCCATATGCAAGCTGTGTGGTAATGAGTCAGCAGGCCCAAGCATGGCAGGCAGCTCAACAGCCTGAGAAGGACGAGGTGGCTGCCGAGGTGGGCTGAGTCTAACATCAGGCTGTCCATTTTCGGGAAAAGGGTCTGCGTCAAAATCGTGGCACCCCCCAAAATGGTGGATTTGCTTTTCGTTTCTCCTCAGATCGAGGTGAAAAGGGTACCCTTAAAGAAACATTTCATGTGCAGAACGGAGTAGATGGAGGTGGTTCGCAAAGCTAGCCTTTTCGGCACGGCACGTTTTCTGCTTTGTACGTAATTAGTCACATCCAGGGACAAATGGCTTGAATTTTGGGCGTGCCACTCTGTTCCACAAGACATCCCAGGCTCCTAAAGAGCAGACAAAGGAAAGGCAGCGGCGTGCGTGGGCGTCATCCGATGAGGAGGAGGAAGAGGAGCAGGAGGCGTCGGGCCAGGTTCGTACTAGATGGCGAGAGGTTTGTTGGCTGGTGCTCACACTGCTTTCTTGAGCTTCTGCTTTTTAGCGTTCGTGCGGGCCGACTGGGCTTCGCCTTCTGAGCTCAGCCTATATTGACATGCGGAGCCAGGTTTAAACGGAGCAACCTCGAGATTAGATATTGATTGTCGCTTCCTGGGCAATCCGTGTTGACTGATGGATTTTAGTTGCATGAGTGTGCCCTTCGCTTTTTGTGTATTCGTCATATAATATGCAAGCTGTGTGGAAATGAGTCAGCAGGCCCAAGCATGGCAGGCAGCTCAACAGCCTGAGAAGGACGAGGTGGCTGCTGAGGTGGGCTGAGTCTAACATCAGGCTGTCCATTTTCGGGAAAAGGGTCTGCATCAAAATCGTGGCACCCCCCAAAATGGTGGATTTGCTTTTCGTTTCTCCTCAGATCGAGGTGAAAAGGGTACCCTTAAAGAAACATTTCATGTGCAGAACGGAATAGATGGAGGTGGTTCGCAAAGCTAGCCTTTTCGGCACGGCACGTTTTCTGCTTTGTACGTAATTAGTCACATCCAGGGACAAATGGCTTGAATTTTGGGCGTGCCACTCTGTTCCACAAGACATCCCAGGCTCCTAAAGAGCAGACAAAGGAAAGGCAGCGTGCGTGGGCGTCATCCGATGAGGAGGAGGAAGAGGAGCAGGAGGCGTCGGGCCAGGTTCGTACTAGATGGCGAGAGGTTTGTTGGCTGGTGCTCACACTGCTTTCATGAGCTTCTGCTTTTTAGTGTTCGTGCGGGCCGACTGGGCTTCGCCTTCTGAGCTCAGCCTATATTAACATGCGGAGCCAGGTTTAAACGGAGCATCCTCGAGATCAGATATCGATTGTCGCTTCCTGGGCAATCCGTGTTGACTGATGGATTTTAGTTGCATGAGTGTGCCCTTCGCTTCTTGTGTATTCGTCATATGCAAGCTGTGTGGTAATGAGTCAGCAGGCCCAAGCATGGCAGGCAGCTCAACAGCCTGAGAAGGACGAGGTGGCTGCCGAGGTGGGCTGAGTCTAACATCAGGCTGTCCATTTTCGGGAAAAGGGTCTGCGTCAAAATCGTGGCACCCCCCAAAATGGTGGATTTGCTTTTCGTTTCTCCTCAGATCGAGGTGAAAAGGGTACCCTTAAAGAAGCATTTCATGTGCAGAACGGAGTAGATGGAGGTGGTTCGCAAAGCTAGCCTTTTCGGCACGGCACGTTTTCTGCTTTGTACGTAATTAGTCACATCCAGGGACAAATGGCTTGAATTTTGGGCGTGCCACTCTGTTCCACAAGACATCCCAGGCTCCTAAAGAGCAGACAAAGGAAAGGCAGCGGCGTGCGTGGGCGTCATCCGATGAGGAGGAGGAAGAGGAGCAGGAGGCGTCGGGCCAGGTTCGTAGTAGATGGCGAACGGGCTGTTGACAAGTGCCTGCATTTCTTTTGAGAGGTTCCTCTTGTTCAGTGTTCACGCAAGTTGGCTGGGTCACTGGGTTTGGGCTGTCGTGCGATTTGTGAGATTGATTTGACTATTAGTCATGTTTCAAGACGATAGGGCAAGTTCGAAAGAAGGAAATACGCGAAACGGCGACAAAAGGCAACCCTTTCGCCATCGCAAGGAGCTGTGCTTACATGCCTGGCCAGGCGACCAGAAGCAAGTCGCCGGAAAGGAGTGAACAGGTGCTCGCATGGGTCTGAACTTTGAATGCCTCATTTGAGCCTGGGGAAGGTCCCAAGGGTGCGGATATCCGCCCTATTTGATTCTTTACATTGGGGTTGATCAAAAGGTCCTGGGATGACCTGTGGGGAAACCCACTAAAGGAAGATATGTCCTGTATGGGAAAAGTTTCCGGCCGAACGCAATATTCATCAACTTCTACATGGTCTTAGGCGATTTTAATACCACCTGCCTCACCAGTTGCTGTTTTTTTGCCGCAACTGTAGCTGCTTTTAGAATACAGTGACCGTAAAAAGAAAGAGCAACTTGGTGATCCAACTTTGGAATCTATCACTGCAAACAAGCAAATGGAAAGCACAAATACCAGGTGAGTCACAATCAAAACCCGGGGAGATGAAGGTTAGTAAGGGGCAGTCCCAGCCGGAAATAGTTGCAGCCGCCTTTTCAATTCCTTACGTGGTTCTGGGTTCAACATGTTTGTACCAATCGGTTTTGATGACTCAGGTTCTGATTTAAAAAAAAACCTCGCTTGGTCCTTGGCCCTCGCTCGATGGGGAACTTGGACGGATCCAGCTCCAGGCGAAGGCGGGGGCCACTGCGAGGCGGCGAACCTGGGCCTCGTCCGATGAGGAGGAGGAGGAGCCAAAGGCGGGCGAACGGACAGCTGGGAGCTGACAGTTTTGGAGAAGAGAAAGGAAGGAAGGAAGAAAGGACAGAAATGAAGGAATCAATTTTATAAATGAAGGAACTTAAGCAAAGGAAGGACGCAAGGAAAGACAGAGAGACATCAAGCAGGAAAGAGCGAAGGACAAGACATACATAAATCGACAAATGTAGTTATTTAAGGAAAAGAACATCAAAGAGCACACGTTGGAATGGTAAACAGAAACATGCACGAACTACATGAACATAACACATGAAGACGAGATAGATACAAAGAAACAATGACATAACAATACAACAATACATAGTGAACATAAATAAATCAGCAAAGTCACAACTAAATAAAGCAATAAACAAATAAGCAAGCACAATATGTAAAGAACGCAACCAGTAAATAGCTAATCAATTACATACATAAATAGAGAAGGACACGCCGAGAGAAGGACATAAATTCCGAACGAAAGAAGGACACAACTAAATATAGAAATAGTAACAGCAGAAGTAGATGACACAAAACAAGCCAGATGAATAAGGCCTGAAGAACGGGGAGAAAGAGAGAAGGATACAAAGATGATTCTTTTAGGAGAGGGGGGGGAGAAATGGAGACGACGGTTGCGAAGGATATTCCAGATTGGGGCAGCAGTATGCAAAGCTTTGGCCAGGCCAAGTCGCCAGAGAGAAGCGAGGTGCTCGCATTTTTTTTCCGGGGGGGGAGGTGGGTGCTGGTACCGAATGGGCAGATCATTTTGGGGGTAGCTGGGTTTTTGCGTCCACCTGCCCAGCTTCCGTGGGGGTGAACCTCGTGGTGGGTAGCAGGGCAAGGAGCCGCAAGCCCATCACCACCCCTTCAAAAATGAAATTTGACAGGGGGGGTATCCCCAGAAATTTCTGTCATTTTCCACCCTTTCCACGTGACCAATGCGTGCCAATGCGCAGTACCGGCGTTCCGTCCTTCAAGTTTCACCCCAAAAATGGCCCTTAGATTCTGAGAGCTTGACCCCACCGAGCCCCTAGCAGCCTGCCGCACTGACTGAGCCAGGGCAACCCTCTGAGCACTCCACACGTTGTTGGGCTACGCCAACCCAAAGAACCGGCGAAACGAGTATCCATGTCAACATTGACTCACTTCGTGTTCGGAATGCACATCTGGCTGGAAGAATGCTTCCCAGCTAATTTGCTTTCAGAGTTCCAAAGAGCAAGTGCCAGGCTAGTCCTTTTCCAGTTCGGATTTCTTAGTGTTCAACCTATATTTGCAATGCTGCATGAGTTTGCACCGGACCTGCATGTCCTCACCGCAATTCGGTCGTAGTGGCCAAAGGGATGCAATGGGACTTTCTGACTATGCCTAGGCCACAGGTAGCTCTTTTGATAGTTTGCTGTTGCGTTCGCCCACTTGCCAGCCGGACTTTGCCCTTTTCTCGCGTCAGGCCAAGCCGGAGCCGGCCAAAGTTGCCTCCGAGGCCAAAGCAGCTCCCAAGAAGAATATCGTGGCACCGCCTTGGCTGTACAAACCGCGCAGGTGAGATGCCATTTTAGCCGGCTTCAAAACCTGCGATTCCTCAAATACGAGAAGCACCTGAGAGTGTTTAAACCTCTGACTCAATCGCTTTCTTTTCGTTTCATGGCGCGCGGCCTGGGGGTCGCATGTTGAGTTTATTGGAAGATGCAGCCTGTGGGTTTTGAAGATCGCTTCGGCCTGCAAGGCCAGCTTTGTCCGAGATGGGATATGGAATTACCCTGCACGCATAGAACAGGCACAGTCATAGGCGACTTGTCGCGAGGTGTTTCACTTTGGCTTCACCCAAACCGGGTTGCAAGCAGAGTTTTGACTCGACAGATTTTCCGCAAAAAGAGCACTAGACAGTCTCAGCATGTCGCAGCTCACTTGCAGTCTGATGTGGGGTCAGCAGAGCTCAGGATGGACCGAGCTGAGAGACACCGGCAGCTCACCCAGATGCTTCACTGGTTTTGGTTTGAAACTGGCTTCACCTGCCGGTCTGTTTCGTCTTCTCAATCTTTTGTGCAAGGCTGTTTCAGGCTCGAGCGACGCTCAACACTCTCATCCACGAAGGGCATGATACTAGCCACCCCCAAACAGGGTTCCACTTTTTGACTACCCCCAAGTAGGCTTAAACCCAGGGGTTTTGCTTTTAGGGAAATCAACCACCCCTGAATTTATCCCCCTTTTGGGGGATAGTCAAAAGGTAGACCCCTGCCCCCAAAGTCCCGCAAAGTGCTTCTTCTCGGAGCGCTTGGCAGGTGAGGGTTGAGCCGATCTTGGCTGGCGCGCAACTCAGCCCGTCGGGGTTGGTCGGGGTCTGGTGTGGGTTCAATCGAGTCAGAAATTAAACCCAGAAGTGGGTGCAAATATCCGCCCACTTCATTCTTGACATGTTGTTTTTGCTAGTTCTCAGTAGGGAATGACGAAATGAAACTTGGGGAGTTCTAAAGGGAAACCGCCAACCAGCAAGTTTTGGGGTCGGCCAGTCGGGCGTTTGGCACTGGCGTGCACGTTTGTTCCTGAAAGAGGGTAGGGAGGGTGGGTGATATCCTCAAAAAACAGAAAAACTGTTTTGCCAACATGGTCACTGGGGATCTGAGTTCTTTCCCTTCTTGGTTTCAACATCACCTCTCAGCTGCCATTGTTGATTTCTGTTGGTGTGATGGTCAAAGGAGGCACGAAGCCGAGCCACGACGAAGCATGGACATATATCTTGCCCAGCAACAAATCCTCGATGCCGATGTTCATTTGCCATCACAAAGGCTTTGGCCAGTGGCGTGTGTCTTTTCAGGGACACCCCTTTCGGAGACTGACAGACCACGCTCAATTCTCTTTGGAGAAGCAAGGCTCAGTAGAACTCGGCAGCCTTGGACTTCAGCAGAAGACGGACAGGAAGCAGGATTCTGCTTTTTGGCATCTCTCCTGCTGGGAGACAGGGGTGCAAACCAAACGCCGTAGTGTAGCTGCTCGATTTGTCGTGAGCAATCTTTAAGCACTGAAAAGGAGACGTTTCCCTGGACATAAACCTGATCAAGTGAGGTTCGGTCAAGTTTTACTGCTAGTCTATGGCGCAATTTGTGACTCGGGGGACTCGCTACGTTTGGTTAGATGGTCAATAGATGCATCAACCAGTCATGAACCTGAACTACTTCTTACAGATTCTCACTCTCAATGCCCAAATATGGTATGTGACAAAACGGGGGGACCCCCAAACTGGCGATCTTCCTTTTTGGTTCCCTTTAGACCAGGCTGAACAGGGTGGCTTCAAAAACACACCCACATATGAAGCGCGCCGGGCGTCTAAAGAGAAGGACATCGTGCAGTTCCGCGGGTCCTTGCCTCTTCGCTGTGCATATTCCAGACGCGCTGGCGCATCAGACATGTGGTGCTTCTCCGAGCGGGTGTGTGTGTGTGTGGGTGGGTGGGTGGGTGTGTGTGTGTGTGTGTGTGTCTGTGTGTCTGTGTGTCTGTGTGTCTGTGTGTCTGTGTGTCTGTGTGTGTCTGTGTGTGTCTGTGTGTGTATGTGTGTGTCTGTGTGTGTGTCTGTGTGTGTCTGTGTGTGTCTGTGTGTGTGTCTGTGTGTGTCTGTGTGTCTGTGTGTCTGTGTGTCTGTGTGTCTGTGTGTCTGTGTGTCTGTGTGTCTGTGTGTCTGTGTGTCTGTGTGTCTGTGTGTCTGTGTGTCTGTGTGTCTGTGTGTCTGTGTGTCTGTGTGTCTGTGTGTGTGTCTGTGTGTCTGTGTGTCTGTGTGTCTGTGTGTCTGTGTGTATGTGTGTATGTGTGTATGTGTGTATGTGTGTATGTGTGTATGTGTGTATGTGTGTATGTGTGTATGTGTGTATGTGTGTATGTGTGTATGTGTGTATGTGTGTATGTGTGTATGTGTGTATGTGTGTATGTGTGTGTGTGTGCGCGTGTGATGCAGTTGGCAAGTTGCAGTTGGCAAATCCGCCAAAGGCGAGATGCTCGAGGGGTCGACGTCTTCTTCGTGGCGATGACACAGGCAGGGCAGCAGGCCTTGTTCGGCTTGGATCGGATGTGGAGCGAATGGCGACAATCATGGTTGCCAAACCTGTCCCTTTTACTTGGACGAGTTTCACACTTCGGTGCCTGCTTGCAATGTCGAGTTGGCCCGTTGTGTGTTGGACCGTTTTGCATGAAACCCCCTATTTGGTTGGTGATATGGAGTTGTGTCAGCAGAGACAGATTAGTTTGACCCAAAAGGGATGCCCCGTTCTTTTGACTTGACACATGTTTTGAGCGTGCCCCTCAGCGTTTCGCTGAACCGAAAGATCTAGCGGTATCTTCCCATTCTTTCCAGGGATCCTTCTTTCTAGAAAACAACCAAAATCCCTGGGGAAATGGCTGGTTTTTGAAAAGAACGACGATGGCTGAAAAGAATGGGGAATCAACTAGAAAAGAACTCCGAAGGATTCCTACCTGAAAGTTTCTCAAATCAGGGATCCTGGTGGTTTGCTTCCAAGCTCCTTTCAAGACGCTGAGAACCCCCGCGCCTGAGCAGGGCCCAACACCGATTGGACTTGGGCCATTTTGGTAGGTGGTTCTACTGCCTGGTGTTTGGACTATGAGGCCCATACAAACCAGTACAATCTTGGGAGCCAAAAGCCAGCTCGGGTCCCCGCTGCAAATCCAACACAAATTCCTCAAGGTGAGCTCCCGGCCTACGAAAAGTCGTCACATGTGCCGTGGAAAATCACCCTCCCCCCTCCTTTGTGGGTTGGTGGCCAGGAACCCTGAGGTGAGAGGACAAGATTCGGTGGTTTGGTTTCATTCTGGTTTTGGTTTTTGTTGGCCTCGGGGGGGGGGGGAATCTATTTTTCGACTGAGCAGGGAGGTTTTCATGCACCCAGACAATTGCAGGGTTCCTGTTCAAGGAACAGATCAATGGGGGGTGTTTTGACCATGGAATGGGTTGCCCTTTGTTTGGATGGTGTGAAACATGTGGTTGGGACTGGGATAAACTGGGTGCTTTCCGATTTATCAGAAGGGGTAATCCCCAAACCAATCCACACGGTTTTCTGTACTGAGGCAATAAGAGGGAAGCTGAGTAAGTCTATCATATATACATCAACATGACTTGGCGTGTTGGCACCTTGGTTTGCAGGGAAACCAGACGGAAACAACTCACTTTGGAGTTCCCCACATATTCATAGTGGCATGGCTTGGGGGCGAGTAGCAATTTAGGTCCTTGACATCCCAAAGGGAAGCAACCAGAGTCCGGATGTCGATTGGGAAGAACATGGGCCGCCACACCCAATGTGTCCTTTGGAAGAAATCTCCCTATTAAAAAAAGGGGGGTTGGCAGGGGAAGCTGACACCACACATGTTGCAGGGGCCAGACTTTTGAGGCAAACGCCATGTTTGGGGGCACCCAAGTTATTCCATTCGCCTGTTTGTGAAAGGGGCCCAGGGGGCTAGGGCCTGAAGGGCGTGTCGTTTTTGGAGGGGCAGCAGCACTTGTTGGTTTTCCAACCAACCCAAACACCATCTTTGGGGTCTCGTTCTGAGACAAACCCATGCTTTGGTGGGTTCCCTTATGCGCTCTGGGCCCTTGAAGAACACACCAAAAGTGGCAGCTTAGGGGCCTGCAAGTCGGCTCCGAGGCTTCTCTTAGGAAGAGGTGACAGGGGTCCCTATATTTCCCTGTTTGGTGGTTTGAAGCATCACTTGTTTTGCCCATTCAGGGTGAGCTTCGCTGCACAGGGGGGATGCTTTGAGGGGAAGTATAGGCCCTGAGTGAGTATGCCAACAAGTTCTTGCCTTGTGACTGTGATCCTGCCCGGCTCCGGCGGAAAAGGGGGACGTTTCAGGTCCCATGCAAAAAACATGCGGTGATGTCTCCAAGCCAAAAGTGAAACTGTGGCCGGCGAAGACGAACCGTAACGCGTCCGAACTTGCCTGCCATGGCCCGCTTGCTCTAGAGAAAGCGGAGCCGGGCAACGTACGAGGTTTGAACAATTGCCGTTTTGAATATTGAAGTGATGTTCAGACACTGCGTCAAGCTAACCTTGAAGCATGCCAGTGCGCGCAGTGGCGCAATGGCAGCGGCTGTTCGTCTTTTCCACTTGTTGATACTGACGTCGAACGCCTTCAAAAACAGGGGCTCCTGGTCGCCCAACCCAAAGGCGCACCCTGCCTCGGTGAGCGTTTGCGGCGATGCACGCTTCACCTTCCTCACGCCGCGGCTGCTGCGAGTCGAGTCGCGAAGCTTCGAGGATCGAGCCACCGTCGCGGTCGAGAACCGGCGGCTGCCGCCGCCGTTAGACCTGCGCATGGCCAAAAGCGATGGCTGGTGCAACATCACAGCTACCTGGGCTTCGGAAGAAACGAACGGAAGGGTTGAAACAGATGCAAGCACCACCACCGTGCGGTACAGGTCAGGACTCACAGAGCCATTTATCGAGGTGGAGGCTGTGCTGGCCACTGGGCAGCACGTGCAGTGGAGGCTGGGGGACAAGGACACCGGGAATTTGAACGGTACTCGCTTTGATTTGGCCCAGTGCTGCACGAACCCTGGCACTTTGCCCAGCGACTTGGATCCCGGCTATCCGCTGCTGCCTGGACTTTTGAGCAGAAACGGGTGGAGCCTCCTGAACGACACCAGCTCGATTGTCTCAGACTGGATCTCATACCGAGTAGTTGAGACTCAGATCGACCGGATCTGACCTTTATGATGGTCATCCATGATCCATGTTTCAAGGTTTTATTTAAGTTGATATCATTGCTTTGAGCTGAGAGGTCATCCACGGTCCATGTTTCAAGGTCCCTTTGAGTTGATATCACCTTTGCTTTGAGCTGAGGAGATGGATGTCTACGTCTTCGCGTGCGGTTTCCAGTTCCGCGAGTGCCTCCGAGACTTTGCGCAGATCTCGGGCCCCATGTCTCTGCCCCCGCTGAGCGCGTTCGGGCACTGGTGGTCCCGGCACTGGGGAGACCCGTTTGACGGCATCTACTTCGGGCCAATGACGCAAGACGCCATCACCAAAGAAGTGATACAGGGTTACCGTGACCACGGCTTGCCCTTGCACCAGGTGGTGTTGGACATGGAGTGGCACCAACAGGTCGCCAAAGATTGCAGAACCTTTGTTGGAATGAAGGGCTGGGCAGGCTGGACATGGAACCGCACCTTGTTCCCCGACCCAAAAGCTTTCACAGATTGGCTGCACGCGGGCAATACATCCGACTCCTACGGCCACCCGCTGAAGCTGGTGTTGAATTTGCACCCGGATGCTCCCTTTACACCTTGTGAAGAGACCTATGCGGCGTTTGCAAGATGTCTTGGCCTGGACCCCTCAAAGGCAGAGGACATCGAGCTGGACTACTACAACAAGACCCTTATGGAGGGCCTGGCAAGAGTGGTGCTGCCCGCGTTGCATGCGGATTACTTGTGGATGGACTCTCCCACAGTCAACACTTGGAAGAACGGGTTTTATGACACTCAGTTTCCGGAAGCCAAGCGCTTTTGATTTGTTTTCTGACTTGGCCATCATTTTTTGGGACCAAAGATCACCTGAAGTTCCGTGGGTCCAAACGCTTGAGGACAACGTGCTGCTGCAGCAGGGCAAACGGCCCTTGGTGCTCTCGCGGTACGGGGGATACGGCAACCAGCGATATCCCATCGGCTTCTCAGGTGACACGGCGCGGAAGTGGGACACCTTGCACTACCAGGTGAGCCACTTCCATTGGCCTAATCTGTTGATGCCCCCCTGGTTTTTTTTTTTTTTTTATAGGGCACCTATCACTGTGTTTTTTTTCGGGGGACTGAAAGAAAATGGAAGAGAATGAAGACTGAATTGGGCTGCAGGTTCGGGGAAGGCCCCAAGCAACTTGTTCGGGTATCAGCCCCGTGGATTCTTTGCCACGGGTTTGCCCAATGTGGACTGTTGCTACCAACCATGGTGAAGTTATTCTATGACTTGTAGCCTTACTATAAAATAAAACCACCAGGGGACCGCAGGTTGTAGTCTTTGGTTCCATTTACCAGGGTTCCATGTTCGGTACGCATGTTTGACCCACAGCCATATCCCCATGAAGCCAGGTAACACCATCACCAAGCTGCCCCTTTGAGCCTGTTGGGAGTCGGTTCGAGGTGTACTTCACTCCCACAGCCGCCAACGTGGGCTTCGGTTACTGGAGCCACGACATCGGGGGCTTCAACGGCGCCAACTCGACCGACCACCTGGGTGAGTCGGTGCCTAGCGATTCGTTACCCGATTTGGCACATAGGGACCCAACAATTTGACCCACCCGAAATTGTGGTGTTTTCCCTGTGGTTTCCCTTTAAAGCAACCCAAAAGGGCACCCGGACAGAAAGGCCCCCCCCAAAAACAATCACCATGATTTCCGCAGGTCACCTTTTTGTTTTCAAGTCCTTTGGGCAAGGCGGAGCTCAATCTGCGCTGGACACAGTTCGGCGTTTTCTCCCCCATCTTCCGTTCGCACTGCCGCTACTGCGATCAGCGCATTTGGATAAACAACTTGACCTTGGTGTATCTGCAGCTCCAAGTTTGGCACAATGTATATCTTTGCCGGATAGCTTATGGTCAACCACGACTTACATTTGGTTTCTTGTTAAAGGCACGTGTGTCCTTGTGTCATTTTGGGTCCTTTTTCATAGGCTACCGTTTTGGATGCCTTTTTTGTTGTTGCTTTAAAGGACATCAAACAGAAGCCGCCGATCTGTTTTTTTTTGAGGGGGAGGGAGTAGGTCCACGATCCTATTTTGAGGCCGCAGGAGTTAGCTTGAGCTGAAGCAAGGTATCCGCAGCTCAGATCGGCGCACTTGCTTCGCAACGCTTTGGTGCCCTACATCTACACGAGCGGGCACATCGCCGAAGAAAGCGGCGAGGCCTTGGTTCCATGGCTGCATTTTTTCCCGCGTATCAGGCAGCTTTCTTGGGGGTTCCTTGAAAGTTCCGTAAAAAGGGTGCCCTCAACAAACAAGATATGGCCAGATGGCTTTTCCATGAAACCTACAAACGATGTAACATACTTTTTCTCATTCGTGGGCGAGCACAGGTACATCCCTGCTACTTTGCGGATCCAGCGGGCAAGCATCCAGAGACATACGACCCATCTTTGGCATTCCAATACTTCTTCGGAGCGGACATGGTGGTAGCGCCCATCACGCAGCCGGTAGGTCCTAATGGCCGAATCGCCAAGAAGGCGGAAGCCTCACTTGTCAGCGAATCGACACGAGGCGATCGCCTTTTATTTCCACCCCAAGGGTCCGATCGACGGAATTTGGGGGGATTCCTCCCAAAAAGGTCCTTTTCACAGCCCGAGTCAGCCAACTCGGGGGGGGTGGAGGGACTTCCGGGTGCACACCCAGCCAAAGCGCAAGGGTGGGTCCTTTGGGCAAGGTGTGGCTTCCACCAGTCTCCTCTGGAAGATGGGTGCGATGGAACGCTTCGGCCAGCATCAGCTCAGATGCGACGGTGGCCTCTGAGGAGTTTCTTGCTAAAGCGAATCGACCTTTCAACTGTTTGATTTCCTCGATTTGGTCCATGTTTGCTCAAGGTTCCAAGAAGTGATCACATCGTGTTTCCAAGTCCTTTGGGGTGAGGTTTACTTTGGATGATACACCAGTCTGGGTGCGTGCTGGAGCAATGATCCCAACACGTGACATGCGCTCTGTGAGCCGGACGGTGGCAGACCCCCTGATTTGGCAGCTCTGGCATGGCAACAAGACATTCGGGGGTGGTAAGGTCACATTGCCAGACCAAAGGCTGACCTGTTTGGCTTTCGTTTTCCTTCATTTTTCCCTTACAAGCAAGTTTGACTTTCTGCAGGGTGTCTAAGCCTGGTCAAGGTCATTGAGGATGATGGGGAAAGTATGGCATATTCCTTTGGAGAAAAAGCGGTTGTCACGGCATCATACACCTGCACCTCAGCCTGTACGTCGTTTAAAATTTCTGTGAGCTCACCTCAAGGCGGGGCAACACATATTTGGCGAACACCTGCAGATCGAAAGATTCCGGCCCCTTTAAAGGAAGCCAAGAGAAGGTGATAATGTGGATGGATACAATTCAATTCATGCCAAATTGGCTCATCCCAGCATTCATATGGTTTCATCCATTCCAGCTGGTGCAATATGTTGTCCATCCACAGTAGTCGTGCTTCCAGTTGCCACTAAAATAAATAACCATACATTTGCACGGCGCAGCGAGAGTGCTTTGACGCACACAATCTCTGTTGAGGGTTCGCCGAGCTCAAGACATTCGCACGGCGCCACAGCGAGACCCGAGCTCAAGACACATTCGCACAGCGCCGCAGCCAGAGCGCTTCGACACGCACAATCTCCGCAGAGGGTTCGCTGAGCTGAAGACACATTCACGCGGCGCCACAGCGAGAGCGCTTCAACACGCAGGTTCACTTTCGTCTTGCAACGCTTGCAAATGAGCAACACTGCGCGTGTCGCGAAAGTCACAGACAGTGCTGCTGAAAATGCTTTCGCTGGCCACGCGACCCACAGCATTAGCGCAAAACATTCTGCGCGCGCCACGAAAAACGCATGCCAGTGTCACAGAATGCTGCGCTGGCAATCATGGAGCCCAGCCGTCAACACACACACACATCGAAGATCGGCGCGGCGCCACTGCGAGAGCGCCGTGTTGAAGAAAGGTCGTGCGAAGCTGTCGCATGCAAGAACAACTTATTGCGACAACTGCGACGGCTTTAGGGATCCGATGGTCCAGGCGTTTTAGTCTGACTCGACAAAAGACACCCACCGCGTAACGGGCCTGCCATAGAAGATGCGCTTGGATCTCAAAAAAACGGCTTCCTCAAAAAACGCACCCCGCGTCGTCGCGAAAACCTCCGCGTGCCTGAGGCTTCCTTGCAAATATGCAAAAAGCCGGTTTCGCGTGAGGCTTCCCGAGAAATCATAGCGCCCGTTTACTGTATTGACCCTGCCAGCAAAAGCCGAAACATGAGCACGGCGCCACAGCGAGAGAGCGCCGCCCGGCACATTTCGCGCAAGATTGTCGCGTCGAAGACGACTTTTAAGACTTTACGCACAAAACTAACACGTTGAGCGCAATCCCTCGGTCTAACCCAGGCTCAACACTTATCGCAAGAACCCCTTAGTGTAAACACTGCTTGGGAACAACCCGATTTGTGTTTCAATTGATGTTGACCTCAGATGAATTTTGTCAATAAACACATCCTCTGATGAACCCCCACAAAACCAGGGACGCCCCATGAATAAACAGGGGTTTTAAATCGGGGGTCAACATTATGTCTAAGGCATTCCTGCACCTAAGACCCTTGGAATGGTGATTCCACGGTTTTCTACCAACAACGTTCCACTGTGGTGCGAATGGATTTCGCAACTATTCACATGTCGAAGGCGCTCGGAGCCCCTGAGGCTCCTTCAAGTCGCCCAAGATGCGGTCCCACGAGGTGGCCATCATGGCCTACGTGAACGTCTCTGAAGTCTCCGTCCGCAGCAACGGCCGGGTGCTGTCGCCAACCAACCGCCATGCCCCCGGCTTTTGGATCCTTCCAGCAAGTGGCTTGCTTGCTTCACAGGTGTTTTTGTCTCTTGGAAACTTGTTTTCAGGCCCTTATTTGGTGGTTTGGATTGGTATTTGAACCTGCTTGGTTCTTGCAGGGCGTGAACTGGAAACCAGCCTCGAACCTCCAAACCACCGATTCGGGCGAAGCAAATGATGGGCTGTGTGACGCCACGCAGAGGACGCAATGGGGTCGTACGTTTGGAAAAAGAACAGATACCCATCTGGTAGCAAACATAAAGACGTCCAGAATTTTAAGACCAACCAAGGTGGTGTGAACCCGGCGATGCTCGTTGTTGCTCCGGGACCACAGTTGTACACCAGCAGTGTAGAGATTGCGATTGGCCAATCCGGCTCGACACCTTTTGTCGAATCTATCATTTGAGCCGACATGAACGAAACAAATAAAAGAGTGCAGCCAGGTGCCGAGGAGGAAAACTTGGATGTCGCAAACAGTGTGCGCCCAGTGCAGCAATCCGCGTGCAGGTGCATGGTGGACAATACCTGCGTTCTGGGACTGCTCGTGCGAATTGTCCAGGCTTGGCAGTGCGCTCAGAGACACCCCAAAGATGTCACATGCAGGTTACCCAAGACGCCTTCGGCTAGCCGATTTTTTCACCAGGCTATGTTTTCTGTGATAGAGCAAATGCAAGTTGATTCGGAGTAAAATGATAAAGTATGGGGATGAGAATCCCATTTTGATATCACAGAATGGGTTGGACAGGAAGCAGCAAAGGTTCAAGACAGGTTGCAGGAAGAGCCCGAAGGAAACCGCCCATCTTGTCCCTTTGAGACACTCACCTGATGGCTTTTGCGCGGCCTATGTGCTCCGCGGCTGAAAACACGAGCCGAGGTAGATGCAACTGATCGGCCAGTGCCAGCTTCATGCGAATCCAGACTCAAAAAAAATGATGCTGCTTTGTCCAATGTGAGCGGAAGGCGTCGAGAAACGCACGAAATTTCAACTGCACAAAGGGCTACTAGCCTCAATTTGTCCATGTCTTTGCAGGAACAGCAGATTTGAAAGCTGCTTCGCGGTGGAGCTTTGTCAGGAGTGACTGTATTTTGCCAACAGTTGATCAATTTCTTGGTGGTTCCCAATGAAGCTGCCACTTTTGGGGGCAGCTAAAAAGGAGGCTGCGCACGAATCTTGCCAATGCCCTCTGATTCTAAGGCTTAAGATGCAAAGGGGGTTGGGTAATCACTTGTTTTGAGTCGCTTCGAGTGTCCCTTCCTGAGTGTCACTTGATGTGTTTCGAGTACGTGCGCCGTATTGGATCACAGCAGATAGGAGTTGTATAGGGTTGAGTTGGGATGGACATCACGATGCAAACACGTGACAGCCATTGCAATCAGGTGCTTGGTTTGCGCACGCGTGTGAGAAGGAGGGCGGCCTGAGGAAAGTGCACATGTTGTTTGACAGATAGTGACACAGATCATTTGTAGGCGGCTGTGCTTGGTCAACGCCAACTGCTTGTTCTCAGCAGCCTCCTCGCTAACGTGCTGCGGCGACGGGTCAACCACGCAGGTACTTGTAAGTGACAAGCTCAACAGTGGTACTGCCTTGAATGGAATAGCACGAACGATTGCCAGTTCCCACCGGCATGGATGGCCGCTCACAGCCTCTGAATACATGTCGCAAGTGCGAACTCGCGATGTCGAAAGCCTAGACCCTGAGGGTCGTCATAAAATCGATCTCTGCTTCATCGAGAATGGCATGTGTGACTCAGGCCTTTGACCTTCCATCCTTCCGGCTCGCACATCTCAACATTTGTCGCCTGACTTGTAGAGAAGGGTCGGTCATGCCGGGTGAAAAGCGCAGCCAAGCCATATCAAGGTTTCCTTGTCAGAGCAACGTTGTCACTTTATCAGGCCTTCATTTGGCAACACATTTGGGCAGCTTGCATCAGTTCCTGGTCTCTCGCAGCGGTCGTTTCAGGACTGGCTTGTTTTGCTCGACAGGTCTGCTTGATACTCCTTTGTGTCATGCTGAGGTCCATTTTTCCAGGGATGAACCATGGATGAACCTGCAATTTCCCTGCGGTTATCTCTTGGCTGGTATTTGGTGTACCCCTTAAACCTTTTGGAAGCAAATGGCTTCTTCCAGTAAACCGTCCAAAGGTGAGCGACCTTTTGAACAGAGGAAGAGCAACCCAGATCTCTCGGCATTTCGGAGTACCCATGGCCGGATGCTCAAAACGCTTTGCTTGGTGGCCGCTTGCAGGAGTCCGGAGCTCCTAGAGCACAGATCGATTGGTCACAGTCGTGCCAGACCGGACTTCGGCGACAACGCATTGGCAAATTGGCCGCCTTGACAACCAAAAACAACCTGGCAACTGGAAGAAGCAGGAGTAATTGGCTGTTGAAATAGGGCCCCAAACAGGCGACCTCAAAGAAAAGACGAGCCACTCATTTGTGTTTGTTTGGCCTTTGGCCTTGATAGCTTCACCTCCTAGAGTGTATGCTCGTTAACGTGTACTTTGTTGGCAGCCGGGTTCTTGCGCACGCATTGCCATGGCACAGGCAGGTGGGTATGAAAAGTAGGCAAGCCCCTCACAAGTGGTAGACATAAATCCCCTCTTGAGTGGTGTCCGCCAACATGCCCCTAAGGAAAAATCGTAGCCAGGTGTCTTGACCAAGAATTGTGTGTTGATTTCACATCCCGTGTCTGCAGAGGCCGTGCACAAGCGGCAGTTGCAAGTCACATGAGCCACAATCGAACCGTGGTCAAGTGAAGCTTGGAGACAGTCCCCAACAGAAATTGGCGCGGATATCTGTCCGTTTGCTTCTTCACATAGGTTTGGGTAGATCTCTCAAGGTCCCTTGAGAGCTCCATTGCAATTCGTGCGCTGCAACCGCCGGATCCATCCGCGTCACAGCATCAGGTCCTTGACCGCGGTGTCATCGGGACATCGAGACTTTGAGTTGTTTGCCATCCTGTGTGTTGCTGTCGAATGGGTCAAGTTATAAGACAGCATTCATTTAGCCTCAAGCCCGAGCAAATCCAGCTCTGAAGTCTGAAAAGCACTGCTTCACCTTTCAGCTGCGACGGACCGGAAGTGAGCTTTGCTTGCAACAAAATGGGCCACGTCAATGGCGAGCACCTGCTCGCCTTACCAAAAGCACGGCTGGGGCAGACAGGTAGCATCAATTAAACCAGCCCTTTACTGCATGCTGCGGTGGCTGGCCACTTGAGGGCGAATTGCAGATCAACCTGGAACTTTAGGTTCTCCAAATGCAGGGAGCTTGTGGGGTATTGCCTGGCCTGAAAGGCGGTGACCCAAAGACAAACCTGTGCACTTGCCAGGTGTCGAAGCTGTAGTCAGCTGACCTCGCCGTGATGCAGCATGATTGCTGCCTTGCCTCTGGATTGCTATTTCGCAGTTACCGCGCTTCGCATGGCCTGACTCACGAACGACAAACCCTTCGCCGCGCAAGGTTCTGCTGACGTTGCGGCTTGGAGAGTACAGATGCTGCGGAAGAATAGCACAATCCGTAGTTTCCACTGATTTACTAAATGAACTTTTCTCTTCGGTGCAATTTCACTCAGCTGATGATTCGTCCCTAGCAGATGGCCTTGGCATTTGCCTGTGCTTCGATTTGCCGCTCCGTTTCGAAAGCCACACAGGACTTTTAGCCTAAAAGCAGAATGTCTTGTGTGCCCCAAGCTGGCCTTATGAGGTTGAAACGAACAAGCTCGCAACATGGAATTGTTTGTGGAAGGCTCGTGCGGAAATCTTAACATCAAGGCATCTGCTCGAAATTTTCTGAGCTTACTTGCACAGAAAGAGGACTGGGACTGCCGGTAGACTCTGCACTTTTGCCGGCCGGCTCTGACAAAAGCAGCCGTTGGATTCCCCGGCTCGTGCCACGGAGACTATCGGCCCAGATCCCATGCGTCGGTCGAGTCAGCCAGTGTTGTAGCCTATCTCTGGCGGCGCTTCATGGCAGCTGTTTGTTTCGCCAAAGTTGCGAGCGATTCCGTTGTGCCTTTGTGGCCTGTGCTTGTTTGAACATGATTGCACATTGTCCTTGACTGTGGTGCATTGCTGTCTGTTTGTCGCGCAGACGCTCGTGGGTTGTCATTTGGCATTGTGCACATGGCCGCAACGTGCTCAAGGGCATCCCCTTCTCAGACAGCAGCATGCAGCGTGAGTGCAGCGTGATGGAGCCGTGGCATCAACAGCATGGGCAGCAAAGAAGATTGCATTGGGGATTTGTTGGGTGGCATTTTCGCCTGAAGTTCTGAAGGCGACCGCTTTGACTTGCCTGGAGAGCTTTCCGCATTGCGCATCGTGACGACGGCATGTGGCATGCGTTCGAGCGCAGCTTGCAGAGGGCAAAGTGTCAGGGCTCCTCCGGCCTTCCACACTCAACAAGTCGGCCTTGTTTGAGTTGTTTGGACCTGCTTTGCACCTCAAACGCCCGGCAGTGACCACACATGTGTGTCGCCGGCGTCGTACTGGGCCCTTCTAGTTTCGCCCCTCGTCCGACTCGTGGCTAGTGCCCAGGTTGCTGGCAGTCAGCCAACTTGGAGCGGCCCCGGAAGATGCCATGCCTCTCACCATCTCTCACCTTTACAACTGAGGCCCAAAGAGGACTGCGACTCCGCGGTGTTTCTTTGGGTGTTTGGGTGCGTGGGAATGCGCTGTTTTCGCTTTGCCTCGGGTGAGTAATCTCTGACAGCTCTGAATCTGCGAAGTTGCGAAGAGCGTTGGTCGGGATGCGGAAGTGCAACTGGGGGTGTATTTCAAGGGACCCACTAAAAGGGTGGTTTTCCTCTGGGTTTCCCTTCAAAACCACAGAGAAGGGTACCCTCAAGAAAAGACACAATTAGCCTTGCAAGGCGGTGGCCCAGTTATCATTTGCTTTGAAGCTTCCGACGACTGTGCAGTTGCCTCTAGCTTGTTTGCTCTCGGAGACGTGGTGTCGGACATGTGACTCAGAGCACCCAATCACATAATCTAGCAGTATCTTTGCCCGACCCGGGAGCGTTCCGAGCCCGATCCAGCCGCGATTTGCGCCATAAAGAGTGGGAATGCGGCCTAAGTGGACGCACGCAGCACCCGCCGCAATCCGGCGCTTGTGTTTAGGGCATGATTGTCCGGGGTTGGGCGCGTGAAAGAAAAGTCGCCCGGAGTTCGCTTCCATTCACTACGGTTTTTTGGGAAATATTCGCCGCGCCATGTTTCGCGCAATTTGCAGCCGCAGAGCGCGCTCACCTGTTGACTCACCCCCGCACGCCGCTTAGATGTAGAGTTTCCAAGATCTTCCCTGCAGCCAGCTTAAAGGCTAAGTGTGCGCAAAAATTGGGTGGCACGTGCCCCGGAGCCCTCTGAGCCATGAGCTGAGAAAGATGGCGAGCATGGCCAAGAACAGCTCAATAAATGGGCTCGGGTTTTTCAGCTCCCAGCATCAGGCCCTAGATGATTGAGCAAGAGGCAGGAAAAGCGCGCGAACGAGGCCAAGGCCAAAACCCAAGCCCACGGTGCAGCGTGCCACATTGCCCTAGAGAGGGTCGGCTGAAGCAAAGCTGTCGCATGCCGAACATTCTAACATTCTGTTCATGTCCGCCAACCAAAATAAGGTGGGAGACTACTGGAAGCTTGCTGCTGTGCAGCAACTCGTCTACTACTGGGATTCCTTCCCGGAACTCGCTTCTCCTCGCAACCTGCTCAGTCGGTTGCCCAAACAGTGTGAACGAGCACACAAGACCCTTCTTGCCTCCTTGCAGTGTGACCTGCGCCTGCGTGCATTTTGGGCTCACAAACTTGCCAAATGCCCGACCGCCGCATGTGAGTTGGGGGCTCAAGGCTTTCGGCGGGTATCTGAGAAAACTAGAGATCAACTGAGAGGCCACTGGCCAGGCTTCAGCTGCAGTCCGGCGAATGCGTGGCATGGCGCCTGACCCCGCTCACGCATGTCAACGCGCCGCGTGCTCTCAGCTGAGTATTCACTTTGTCAGAGCGCCAATCCAGCATGTGATATCTAAACAAATCCGAGGTGTAAAATGGCCGCCGTGCGCTGAGAAAGCACAAGTGTCCGCCGTTTCATGTCAAATCCGCCGTTTTTGTTGAACAGTGCTTTTTGGGAGCCTTGCTGCCTTCCCTAGTTTTCTTTCGTCGGGCAGCGTGTCCGAAGGCCGAACAATCCGCTTTTAGACCGGGACAAACCGCTTTTTGACTGGCAATACCTGCTTTTTTGCAAGACACTCATGAGCTCATGAGTGCAGAATTTGCAGAAATGCCAAAGATTCCCTGATTGCCAAGAAGTGCTCGCAGAAGTAAAAAGCGCTCGCAGAAGTGAAAAAGCCTTTTTTTCGGAAGAATGGCACCTTTTTTACACACAAAGGAAGTCCTAGGTATCACCCAAGCCAGGATAAGGAAGAATGCGTGTCGAGATGTTTGATGTTTGGTCATAGGGAAAGTGACGCCGTACGCAAGCTTGTCAGCGAACCTCACTGCGGGCGAATTTAAAGCAACACACATCTCCGGAGTTGGGGTCAGATAGTTTCGGGAAGGGGCGCGGGGCTGGATAGCCTACGGAAGTTCGGCAAAGGTTTGTGAGCTAGGCGAAGCTCGTGCGTGACTCCAGAATTCGACTTTGGAATTTTGACATGTGCGGAGCATTTTCCTGCTTGAGTTCTCGCCGCTTCCAAGACTCACTCGAGCACTTTTGCACCGCTCGTGGCGCGCCTTAATTTCTCGAGGCCCACGGAGCTGTGGCAGGCCCCGCCCAGTTCTGTTTGGTTCTCGGATGTGTCAGGCAAGTCGTTTTGCAGGGGACGTGCCCTGTACAGAGGCCATCGAGCCGCTCAGGTGCTGAGGTGAGCGAACAGAGGCAGGACAACGGGCAGATGTTCGGAATGCCAGTGGGGTGCAGGTTTCTGTTTTGGCATGGTGGGTGGCCTTGTTCTGCTGTCGCCGTCATGGAAGAGTCCAAGAGTTGGTTCCACAGAAGTCTTGGCAAGCACTTCGCAGCACGAGAACCTTTGCAGACACCTTCTGCAATGCTTCTTAGAAGGGGTTAATCCTTTAAAGGATCTGGTTTTGTTGCCTTCTTAGAATCTTCTCGAGCATGTATTTCACAAAAACATTGCAGGAAGCGTCCTTAGCTCAGGCAAAAAGAAAGGGAACAGCTGTTGGTGTACTTCGGCGAGGCCGAGGTATTGTGCGAAGTAGCTCTGCAAAGCAGTTCTGCTTCCGGTCTGCAAAGCACGTTCTTTACTTGGCGTAGTTTGCAGGAGAGTCCTACGAAGCGTGCTTGCAAAGTGCAAAGCGAGGCCACCGTTCCGGAGCCGCGGTGGCGCGTTCTAAGTGGCTCTGGGAACTTGGCTTAGTTAGGGAAACAAAAACGCTAGCGTGGTCTGATCGGCGTGGTCGAGGATTATGCACAGCTCGGCGAGTTGTGGCATGATTCGTCCCACGCTGCGTCGCGCTGCGCGTCAAGTGCTGCGTCGGCCATGCATCGGTGCTGAGTCAACTGCAGCGACTATTGCACGGCATAATATGTCGTGCTGCACCCAACGTGCTGCGTCGGCAACGCGTCAGGGATGCGTCCTACAGTGCATTTTCATGAAAGCTGCTGCGGTTAGTGTTTGTTCCCATTAGCAAGGAGGATCAGATGTTTTCTGCGAAAGCATGTGTCAAGCAAGTCGCCCGGCGTGGCAGCTAAGAAGTGCCTGAGACATGCCCCCAAAGGGCAGCGCTTGTTTTCGTGTTGCACTCGCGTCGGATACGCTCTGGAGCAAGCGAAAGCGCGAGTCCCACAAGGATTCCTCGAGATGTGACAAGCTGCGACACGCCGCTTTGAAGTCTGCACGGGCTCACTGGTTCAAAGCAGCGTCAGAGACCGGGAAGCACACAGACTGCGCCATCTGCCGGCCATCTAAGCGGGTCTCACAGATAACGCTTCGGATTTTTTAAGCAGATGCCGGCATCGCCGCCTGCGCCTCTTGTTGCAAGGGTCAACTGTTGCGGGCTGTGAGTTGCCCTTTGCAGTTACAGGTGCAAAGCATTGCAAATGCCTTGCAGAACTCGAGGTACTTCCCCGCCTTGACTTGATGGCGAGCCTCACCCTGGTAAGATTGCCACGCCTGCTTCGATTTCGTGCAGTGAGCCCTGCGACGTTCCGAGGGATGTGCTCTGTGAGGTGCGCAAATGGGGCTGAGCTGATTCGGCAATGTTTGTCAGGGCCAGGCCGGGGTGCACAGGATGCGCCTTTGGCAACTTGCCTGAGAACTTGCCTGAGTGCTGGTTAGCTTCTGGACGCCTACCCCCCCACATCGGCCCTTGCGCTTTTCCCAGTTGCACATTTGCAGGTGGGATAAAGCCCATGGAGACCCCAAGTGCCAGCTTGCTAGCGATTGCTGTCGACTTGACGCATTGATGCCCTGCCGGGGTTGGTGGGATATTTGGCCTTGATTGCAGTGACCCTTGCGAAAGCTGCTGCATCCCGCGAGACAAATAATTGAGGTCTGGACTCTTCATGCCCAGATTTCGGAATCACCACCATTTTGACTTACACCTCTTAAACGACATTGTTGTTTCAGGATTTCGAGGTGTTCGATGTCAAGGAACAACCCTGGTGTTTTCGGTAGAGCTTGTGTTCGAGGCTATGCCACAAATCCACAAGATTGGCACCTGAAGCATTTGGCGCGGGCACCGCAGTATTGTAGCATTTGTCAGGCTTGTTTTTTGGCCCTGACCCGCGCGAGGGCTGCGAGCCAAGTCGAACATTGAACCCTCCGTGTAAAGTGAAGTGGCAATGTCAGCACCTCGCACAGCTGTAGAGCAATGACAATGCACAGCAAAGCCACGGCAATGCCCCAGTGTCGGCCCCCACTTGTAGGGGAACCTTAAACCACCTTGGTGGAAAGGCTCAGAGTCTGAGGAACCCCTCCGATTCTTTGGGTCCCCCTTTGCTTAGCGATTTCTGGCTTTCCGTCGGCTAAGTTCCAATGGGGAAGCGGGTGAGCTATGGTCGATGGCCAGGTGGGTTCGGGAAAATGGGTTTGCGGTGGCCACAAAATCAAATCGCAACCTCGTGCATCGCAGCTGGCCCCAGGTGATCTGAGTGGCTTCAACACGGCTTTGGTTCTCTTCCGATGACCAGTTTTCTCTCGCCCACAACGTGCAGTTCATCCCTTTTGCTGCGATATGGAGGCCCGAGTTGTGCTGCAACAGCTGTTTTTCGGATCGTTGATGAGTTTGCAAAGTCAAACATCCCCCAGAAAGGAAGAGGGATCTCTGAAACAAGGTCCCGCCCCTAAGAAGAAAGGGGGGTGAAAAGGCGTGGACAGCCTGAAGGCTTTCTGAGCCCACGAGCAGGGTGAGCAGATGTGAGGCTGTGGTCAGGGATCATTTCTCCGAATCCCTGCCTTTGAAGCGACCCCCTCCCGCCGCCCAACACGAGAGTTTCCCTTGAAAAGCGACACCGCATTGGTTGAGGCGGAACATGCTGCCATGAAAAGAGCTTCATTTGCCGGGGGTTCTGGCACCCGAGCAAGCGAATCGACAGGCGATTCGGCCTAGAAGGAGAAGGCGGTGTGCAATGATTGCGCCGAGCCAATGACCACGGGCGCCTTAGCACATCTTAGCACCTTGGCCAGAGCTAAGGATACACCACACCCGGATCGTAGAGCTCTTTCAATGGGCTGAATCGATGCAAGGACTTGGGGCCGCTTCGATCTCCGCGGTGCCTTTCGAGGGTGCCAGAGGGCAAGCCCTTGGCTCTTCGATGTCGAACTGGATCTCCCAGCTCAAGCAGTCTTGTTTCGAGGCTTGACGCCAGCCGACTTCTTCAGCCGGCAAGTGGGGAGCTTCTGTGAGGTTCCATGATCAGATGCTTCGTGGGATCCGCGAGCCGATGCCAGTCCATTGCAGGCCATTTTCTTCGGGAGAAGCGAGAGTGAGAGAACGAGAACCATGGTGCTGGAAACTGCGGTTGGAACAAACACATCCCTTTTACATTGAGAAACTCACTGGGATGGCCCACTTTGGTATGTCTCATTTTCCACAACCATGAGACCCAGAGTAGCAAGAGGACGAGAAGGAGAGTGGTTGCACGAGCATGAGTGACAGATCCATAAGCCTTGTCGCCACGTGTTGTTTGGGCTCTCTGCCTTGCCGCGTTGCTCCAAGCTAAGGTCCCGTTTTGTGCTCTTCCCAACAGCTTGAAATACAAACTGAATCATAACTATACTAGGTTATGAAATGGAACGATCGTTGTCAACTTTACACTGATCTTTGTTTCACTTGTTGTTTGTTTCCCAAAGGTGAAGTGCAACACTAAGATCATCTCCGACTCGACAGCAATCATGAGCTCCTAACTTCAGATATCGCTTCACTTCTGCTCGAAAGCCGGCGTTTGCGGCGCAAATGGGCTCTAGCTTGAGCGCCAACTGCTGCGCCCCTTGGCATGCTATCAAGATCAGTTTTGGCTTTGTTGCGGGAGAGGGAAAGAAACCATCCGACAAAGCGAGCGGTGTGTGAGTGAGTCCAAGAATCCCTTCCCCTGAATGATACCCTCCTCTGAGGGACGGTACTGATCAACGTGTTGAGAGCGGTATGCCAGGGGAAGGGATGACGCAAGCAAAGGTTGAGCCAGAGTACTTCTACAAGAGCTTCGATTTCCTCTGGGCCTTTGTTCTGTGGTCGCATGTGCGTGGCATTTGGGCCAAGATGGTTTCCACCCCCGAACCAGCCTCAAGGGTTTGGGATAGAAAAAGCCCCAATAGTCACTAAAAGGTATGCCGGGTACTGACTTCCCCTTGGCCCGATATCTTCGGTGGGGTGGAAACCATCATTCCGAATCGAATCAGCTGGCAGGGACGTTTTTTTTTTTGCCGTTTTGGTTTGGCAAGTGTTGCAACATCTTTTTTCCGTTTCGGTGTGGCAAGTGTAGACACATCATCCATATCACTGTTGGATGAACCTGGGTGATGCGCGTTTGCAATGTGAGGCACGAATTCAACGTGTGTCCCGATATCTGAGGCTTCCAGAGACAAGCCGCCGGTCAGAGCCTAGGTGGTTCTACTGCCTGAGTTGCGGTTGTAGCACGGCCTGCATGGGTATGTCTCTGTTGGCCCCCCCCCCCCCGCATTGGGCGGGTTTTCCTTTGGGTTTCCTTTCAAAATCGGCAAAGAAATCAAAATACAACCATCGAGCTGTACCAGCGAGGCAAACGTCTTGGGCTTCGGGGCCCCACTGAGGATGGGACCTATCTGTCCAGAACTGGTCCGCCCCAGGTGTGCATCCAGGATCGTGCAATTCACGGGGCATCTTAAGGGTTGGATCCACTGAGCTGGAGTGGTGGACGTGAATCCCCGTCTGATGTCCGCCGGTCATTTCTCCACCGAATTGGAACCCCACCAAAGGCTTTGGTCCGAGACCCAGCATTGTGGTGATCCTTTCGGCTAAAAGGGGATATAAAAACAATAGTTTGTCTCAGGTCTCCAAATTGGGTGCGGAAGCCCCAAACCGAGCCCTTGGCCATTCGATCTCAGGAGCCCCTGGTGTACGGCTCACGGCCCGCGCGCAAGCGCCGGCGCCTCAATCCGCAACCTGGTTTGCGCTAGTTGCGCACATCGCCCAGCACAAATGGGTCAACTGTATGTGGGTACTTTATACGGGGGTGTGGTGTTAGTCACCTTTCAAAGTTGGTTGAAAAGGAAACTAAAAGGAGGACCACAGTTTGGGTTAGCCTACTTTGACACGACATACCCACATGGCCCACATACTCGTACATATATATACAAAAATTGCCTGGAATGTGTGTGTGTGTGAGAGTTGGTTTCTACCCCAAGAGCACTACCTTCAACACATCCGGGATATTCATTTTTATTTTTTTACATAGACACTAATCATGTTTCATATAATTTGTATTATATGCATTTTTTCAGCATGGTATATATCCCGGTTTCACCATGGCTGCATGTTTGTTCACAGAACCGCACTCGGCCCTTGTCAGGTGGCACCCCACAGGTGAATCCAGCTCAAGTGCCAATCTTCAATCCGCAGCTTTCTCAAATGCGCTTCACAATCCTCTGTTTGGCTTACTAACTCTTATTCAGGCTTTTTAAGTCCCGTTATGCTTTTTGTTCATTTCAATTAGAATTCAGATAAACAGTCCTTTCCAAAAAGGAGTTAAGCTACAATGTAAATATAGCTGCGGGTAAAATTCAACTAATCTTGAATAATACATTAAATACGAATGTATTCCCAGATCTGACTTATGTTCTAAATTTAAGAAAATACGATTATAGTTGAAACTTAAATGTTCTTAAATGTTCTTTCAACACCTCGCGCGTATGTTTCAAACCAACTGGTTCCCTCAACTGTCCTCCAACAACAAAATGTGTTACGCGTTTTTCACCTGAGGGGTGTCACCTGAGGGGTCTGAGCAACGCCCCCCCCCCGCTTCCGCTTCGGATTGGCCGCAGGCTGCAGCTTCGGAGCGAGCTGCAAGCGGGCGAACCCCCAGCACTTCCTCGACGAGAGCCACCCGGGAGATCCCGACTTCGGGGCAGGGGGCCCTGGATCTTCCGCTTTCGCGGCACCCGCAGCCCGTGGGAGATGGGTTTCCTTGGTGCGAAAGGGGTGGGAGAATGAAGCCAGGGGATTCCCACAACGGAAAGAAACCACAAAGGATGGTCGGTCGATAGGGAATGTGGGAATGAATCTAGGGATTTTGCCTGAAAGGCAACCACCGGTTGGATGGTTAATAAGGGTCATTCCATTTCTCATTCCCTCAATCCCCATGATTTCTTTGACTTCCCCCATGGCTCCGAATCATATGAGTCACGTCCGCAAAACCCGGGTAATTGGAGGGTAGGGCAATCCCAGCTACACATGGGTGTGGATATCCGCCTTTTCAATCCTTTGCATGGTTCTGGGTAAACCATCTTAATACCTGGTTTCGATTCTATCTATGAGATTGGCCAACTTTTTAGAAGGCTCCTAGCATACCTTGTTCACTGGGAGTAGGGCCTTTGGTCAGCCTTCATGTTGACTTCACCGAGTGCCAGAAACGCTTCGGGCGGAGTTTCCCCAATCCACGCAATCGGGACCTCCCCGAAACGAACGGGCCTCATAGAGTTTCACGCGTTTGGGAGAACAAAAGCCGATGCGAGCCACGGAACCAAACCCCCCACTCCCTATGGGAATGGTTACCTGCCAAACAACTCCTCCTCCTGGGCCGGATGTTGGCATGTGGGGTTGTGTGTTTGTGCGGGAGCTCCCCAAAGTGATGTCCCTTTTGCTTCCCTTTGAACCAACACCAAACAATATGTTTAGACACAACAACGTATGCATATATATATATATAAGACATGTATGCATACATGCATGCACATGCATACATGCATACATACGTGCATGCATACATCCATGCACACATTGCCCTGCATACATACATTGCATGCATGCATGCATGCATACATACATGTATACATACATGTATACATGTATACATAGCCTATATATCTACGGACACACCGTAGCCATATGTACGACCGGTTTTCTTTCCAGATCCCTCAACTCGATCCCAGGAGGTGGCCATAGTGTTGCCCTCGGTGACTCCGGGGCCTCAACTCCACCTGAGGAGCGGCGGGGGCAACCTGGAAGAGGTAGAGAGCGGCCGCCGTGAACCAGTCTGTTTTGAAATCAGCTTTTTCATGGATGGATGCTTCTGAAGGGGTATGGGGTATGTTGTCAGAGATTTGTATTCTACAGCAAAAAGCACCGACTGCCAAGGTTCATTTTGATTTTGGTACTTGGGTGTTTCGGCCAAGTTAGCAAGTTGTTGGTAGCCTGGTTAACCCACTTATAAGTCAGCGGCTCAGTCGGGTTAACCTTGTTAGGCGGCTATATTCACCAAGTGACCAACCTCAACCAACGCCATGCAGTCTTCTCGTGTTAAGATCAGGCGACTTAGGGTAAGGCCAGCCGAGAAGTGTGTTAGGTTAGCGCAGCAGTTTGTCAAGGTTGGGCGCAAGACCAGTTAAGCTAGCCGAACATCACTTAGTTCAGTAAGGTTAGCCGAATGGTTTGTGTCGGTAAACTGAACAATTGGTTGAGGCTACTTTGCCGGAAAACAATGCAAACAAACACATGATTAGGTTCGGTGAAACATTTGTTCAGGTTGGCCGAACAGTGCAAGGTTAGTTAGCTGAAAAGCTAGTGCAGCTTAGCCGAAAAGACAGTGTAAGCCAAAGGTTGCCCGAACATTTAGATATGCCATTATTCAGAAAGGGTGGTCGGAAAGTGACGTCAGATTCGCGAACAGATAGCTAAGCGTTGCTGAACAGTTGGCCAGAACCTCTAATTTGTTAGGGCCACCCAACAGTTGGTTCAGATTCACAAAATTCTGGACGGAAGCTTGGTTAAGGCCAGCCCAAGAGTCCGCAAGGCTTAGTTTTCTTAACTGGGCGAACGTTGCGTTCCGCTTGGCCGAACAGATGCGCCGAAAAGATGGGCAGGTTCGCCAACAAGCTGCCGGAGTGCAGCCGAACAGTTGCTTGTGGTTCAGGCGTAGGTTGCATCACGTCAAGCCCAGGGGGTCAGCAGACTGAGGACTGAGCCCTGATGGATTAAAATGCACGTCCCACTGAACGACCTCGTTGACGCTCTGCGGATTTTGTTGCGCCAACCTTGGCAGGGGTTCCATCCCAATAGGTCCATCACTTTGAGGGTTTCCCTTGGACGTTTCGGGTTTTTGCGAGGGACAAGAGGAAAATCACTCCGGTAAGACACGCCTTTCAACCTCGGCAGTTCCGACCGTTTTTCGGCGGCGGCCCCGGCCTTTCTCCAGGGACCAGAGCTTCGATTGGATCCGCTTCGCCAACGACAAGCAGGACCGCTGCTTGTGGAAGATTGGCTTCGTTTGTGCCACTTTTGTGACGCCCTTTGGGAATCTCCTGAGTGATAAAATAGTTCTGGAAGTGGGAATGCAGCACAGGACAGATTAGTTTTCAACAGCCAACAGGCCCGCACCCTTTAAGTGACCAATCATTTGCATATCACACAAAATCCCCGCTGCTGACACCAATCCCTGAAGTAATACACTATAGTCATGGTTGGACCCTCTTGGCATGCACCTTATTTTCAGTCATAGTTCTGCTGTGCTTCTCTTTGTTTTCTTCTGTTTTTGTTCCTGTTTTTGTTTTCTCCTTTTTCTCTTCTTTTTTTTCCGCCGCAGATCTTGTGGCACGGGTTGCGCCATGGTTCTGCAGGACCGGGACCTGCGGGCGGAGACCGCGGCGCTGACGCTGAAGGCGTGTTTGGCGCGGGGCTACCAGCTGAATGCGGTGGTGCCCTTGCAGCGGGTGGATGCCTTGCTGGAAGGAGGGGTTCCGCTGGGAAGGGTTCAGGTTTTCCTAGATCTGCCTTTTGGAGTTGGAACCCCTTTGTAGTTGGTTTGAAAGGGGAACCAGGGCCATTTTGTTTTGGGTCCCCTAAACAAGAGACACCCATATGTTCAAAATGGTCACTTTGGGTTGATAGCAACTTCACCTGTTTGCCAATGTCTTGGTTTAAAGTTAACTAGCTTGCCCAAATAATTTCACCTGTTGGTTTCCCACTTGTCAATATGTTGTCAAAGTTCCGGGTAGAAACCCAGTTGTAAAAAGGCCTGCGGTGGGTGATAAAAGGGGTTTGCTAACCATCTAGCGATTCCTCCCAAGCCCCGGCCGCGCCAATGTGGCTTGGCGGTTTGGATACTAGACCGATACCCCACTTCGCTTTCCATCCATCAACGAATCACCGTCCTTTTGGGTTTGGAGGTTGGGGTTGGCACTCACAAGACCGGCGATTCAAATCCCCAATCCAAGCCAGCGACGGCGAAATGGAAGGTTATTGAATCTTGGGTGGACGGGGTTCCGGAAAAAGGATACATGCAAACACCCCAGCCCAAACGGTCCGCCAATTTTGGGCCAGCGAAAGAAGGCACCCCCAAATATATCTTGGGCCCCCTGTCGGAATTGCTTGGCTTGGCGACGCAGGCACGAAGCTCATCAAGCTTGATGAGGCTGGGACGGTTCATGCGTGGGTCTTTTTGCTTTCTGCACATGTGTTTTTCTCATTTTTTCTCCGAACAGAAGGGTCCCTTTTGGGCGATAGTAGTTTGATTTCAGATCCCCATTTTCCATACTGTGTACAAACCATATTTTACATGTTGTTTCTTTCAATAAACATATGAGCGACCGACTAGTTAACCAACAATAGCAAGCATAGATATTTTGCTGTGAAACGAGATCCCAGATCACCCCCCCCCCCCCCAAACTAACAAGATCCAAAAGAGATAGTTGTGTAGAAGACTGCCAGCGGCCCAGCCCGACTAGCTCAGACAGAGCAGACCCTAAGCTTTTCGCAGGTTCCCACATTACTCGATGCACATGCTACCGCAGCAACCGGCAAGTCTCGCCCGCGAGGTCTCCGCAACGAGTCGGATGCCTTCACAAAGTGAACCATGGCCCATTGAAACGGTCCAGCTCTTCAACTACATCCCCCCTCAGAGGGTTGAAATAATGATGGGAGAGAAACAAGTTGCTTGCTTGGTAGCGACACGCTCGTACAAGCACTTTTGCGCTGATCCTCTGCAAAATGAGATGGCCCTTGGCTACGATGTTATTCAACAATTACTCCAAACGAGTCCAAAACGAGATCAAACAATGTTTGCGCCGCGCTAGACAAGCAATATAGTCGGCCGCTCATATATTGCAATATATACACGCAGACAATCTATTGCTACCCCAACAAACGTTGAAACCCCAACAAGATCCCAACATATTGTTTTTCTGTGTTTTTCTCAGAGCGTTCAAAGGTTGCCCCCTCCCCTCCCCTACAGCTCAACCTTCATGCAAGCAAAGGTTGACCTAATTTAAATCTTGAAGCTCAGGTAAACATGGTTACGCTGACCCAACCATGGTTTCAAACCCCAGACACTCTATGGGAATGTTTGCCCACATGATCCCTGGGTCAAGTTCTGGCACATGGCTCCGAGCCAAACCTTCCCCGGTGATTCCATCTACTTGTGCCGCAGTCAACTTGGTCAAGCATTTTCTTTGCCACCCTCAATACCAAAAAGGAACATGGGCGAAAGGGTGGCAACCACCAGTCCTCAACACTGGTCCTTCATCCCACCGGTTAAAATACCAAAATGAGCGAAGCGCCTCCCATCCGCTCGCAGGTGGCTGCGTCCAACTCCCGGGCGCGGCTCAGCGCGGAGAGCTCCACGGCGCTGGGCTGCGCGCTGCGGCGCGCACAGCGCGGGGAGAAGGTGGCGGTGCTCGGCGCGGCTTCGGCGCCTCGGCGCCTGGCAGAAACGGCGCGGCGGGTGAAAGCCGCACACGGGGAAAACGCCCTCCAAGCCACAAATCCAAACCCCCTCTGGTTTGAGGGAACCTTTAAAAAACAAATATATAGCAACAGTGGGCAACACTTTTTTCAGGTTCTCTTTCGTTTTTATAGCTTGGGGTTTTCCTCAACAGCGGAAAGCTATGCTCTGGGCGGTTGGGGTTCAGAAGGAGGGCTTCAGGGCGTTCCGGGGTTGTTGAGAATATCACCTTGTGTTGTTGTGTGTTGTTTTTGGAGGGGGCGGGGGCAAACACCCAGTTTCGGGGTGGATGTGTGTGGGATGCTTATTTGGGCGGCGTAAAACTGTTTGGCTTGCGAGCATGTCTTGGGCTTGGAGGCGGCGATTTTGGGGCCGGAATGCGCGCTTTTCAAGTTTGCTTCAACGCGAAACTGACAGGAAGCCACCGCAAATCCATTTTGGAGGCAGACCAAATCCAAGGGGTGACCCGGAAAATGTGCCTTTTTGCGCTGGATTGCTCCCTTCGGGCCTCTTTCTCGAGGCATACCATCCCTGCGGGGGATTCCGCACAGGAGGAAGGCACGCACTGGAGGAGCGGGATCCGGTAGTTCAAGGCGGAAGGGGCCGACCAAAGCGACGACTCATGTTGTTTTTGTTTGAAGGGCCAAGCTGTGCCTTGAGTTGTTTTTGCCTTCGACTTCTGCCAGTTTTGGCCCAACTGGTGCAAAGGCAAGGCACGAGCACCAGTTGGGTGCTTTATCCCAATTTTCGAATCTGGTGTCATCCATCCCAACTGGACTTTGTCCACTCATTTCAGGTCGCACTTCCCAGAAAAGGCCGTGTTTTCTTTTGGGGGGGGGTGCCCTTGCGTACCTTAGGGAATGGAGTCCCGAACCTTGCTTCAGGAGTCCATGTGCGTCCAGTCCAGCCTGTGCCTTTCACTGCAGCGAGCCGTGTGGCTGTCAAGCCACGGTGGGGTCCAGGCCGCCTGGCCGAAACGAGCGAGATCCATCGCGCAGCCCGGGTTTCTTGTTCCTGACGTGGGCGTGTGTCTGGACTTGAGGGTAGATTGATTGACTCATTCTTGTTGGGGTGGTGTTGAAGGGAAACCAGAAGGAAACCATCTTTTGGGGGTCCCCTTAAAGAAACACACCGTTGTTTAGGGTTCGCCTGGAAAGGCCCGGCTTTGTTTGTCGAGCCTCAAAAGGCGGACAGCGAGATTCCTTTTTGTGGTTCCAGACCTAGTTGTTCAGTGAGCCTGGAGCATTTGCACGTCCTGAACGCAACAGAGATCAGAAGGATTGATGAAATTACAGGTTGGACGTGCAACAACTTGGCACGTGGCCAGCATCGTTTGCTCGCCTCTGTGCTGAGGTCCCCATCCCTGAGCGCCTCCGGCAGGATGGCAGGACTGAGCGCTACCATGCCAGAAAACCTCATGTCGAGCCCTGACTAGACCTTCCATGCCTTCAGAAAGGTCCTGGAAGAAAGGAATCCTAAGCAGGGATTGCTCTTGACTGAGGGGATTTCTTCATGTCAACATTCATCCCAGACCATTCCTTCGCTTCGCAACTGGCGCTGAGGGCTGCGATTTCTACTCGTCTCCCTTGATGGCCACCCACACTTCGCTCCAGGTAAGACAGGCAAACAACTCACTGGAATGCCTACCCACGGGTGCGGACTTGGTCCACAGTCATCCCGATCCATGCGTTGCACATGCTCTTGGTCTCCGTGACAAAACACAACTCGACATTTGACCTTTGTTTTTTCCCTTTGGTTCCACCGAACTGCTGAGATGGATAGCTTCCCCTTGGTCTCCTTACCCGGTGCTTCCATTTAGCAAGTTTTGCATCATTCCTGAGTACCTAGACATGTCGTACAAGAACAAGAAGTGGTTGGTGAACATGTCACAGGGTCCAGAGACTTTTTTTCATGGTTCCAGCTCAAACAAAAGCCACGGGCCCAGTCGTAAGGAGGTAGCCATTTGCGCATGAGTGACGCCCAACCCAGAAAGGAGGGACTGGTTCTGCTACATCCCGGAGCAGGGCGCAGTGCTTAGCCCCTTTGTCGAGGTCTTCCGAAAGGGCTCCGACGAAGGCGGGCTGAAGCTGGTGTCCGCGAGGGGGTTCGCACAAAAAAAGGGAACCCCTGTAAAAGATGCCTAGGGCCACTTCACGTGATTTAGAAGGAACACTCTGCTAAAATAGGTGGTGTTTGTAATGTACCTGAAAAAAGGGCCCTGTATTTTAACCCTTCAGTCCTTTAACTCCTGCTGCAGTGGGAAACCAGATCTGCTTTTTAGTGCCGTTAGGATGTCAAAGGTGTTTGGCAAGTTGCAACCCCTATCACGCTTTTCCAGCTTGGGTGCGTCTTTGTTTGAGCCAAGTGGCCTTGTTCTCCTTTCATCCAGATGTCCCTGGAACATCTGTATGGCCAGAGCTACTGTCGCCTTGGTTTCCGTGTGTCAAACCCTTTGGACATCAGACATGCATGCGGGCATGTGGGTCTATCCGATGCGGCATCAAAGAAGCTTGCCCTCAGTCGGCGCTTGGCGGGTCGCAGGACTCGAATTGCTGGTGTTTGACGGTTCATTAAGAGTCTTGATTTTACCCTGAGCGGCAAGGGCCCTCTGTTGGAAAGGTCGCTCCGGACCGAAACTCATTGGAAGGTTTGGGACCTCATTTTGACGCAACCATTTTGAGATTCTTAGGATCATTGGCTTCGCTGAGGATACGCATTCCTGTCCGCCCCGGTTGAGCTTGCTGCGGTGGTCAGCGTAGCAATGCCCAACAAGAACCCCAGCGTCAAGGAGACTCAGTCGGGTTGGACGAGTCATCAAAACACTGGAGGAAAACCCAATTTCAATACTGGGATCAACATTTTGTAAATGTCCATCAGAATCAGTTCGCGACGGGGGATTTGGTCCAGCTTTACCAAAGGTCCTTCTCTTGGGCGTCCACGACTCTTATTTCAGGTTGGCAAACATTCAATTCACTCCGGCGCATGGGGATGGCTCAAGGGCAGGTTTGGGCCAACGTGCGCTCGAAACGAGTGTTTGGGCCCGAATCAACACGCCACATCAGGAAAAACGGCATCTGCCTGGTTGATTCGGTGCATGAGTTTGGCCAGACCACTTGAATACCAGGTGTTGATGCTGACTCAGCTACCCTGCTTCCCACGTCATTTTCCTATCCAAAGGTAGACCTTCGACCCGGTAATAATTTTCCCTAAAACTGAGAGCTACCACCCCAACGGTTTCTTAAGAAATAAAGCCGCGGTACAAAGCCACTTCACAGGGTATATACGGTAAACCTCTGATTTTCCTGGACCCCAGTTGGCTAAGTCTACCACGTGTGGCTTACTCATGCAGGACTCGCCCTTGGATGCCCCGCAAGATGCTGCGGCGTAGCTTGGCAGCGGGAAGCTTTGTTTGGTGCACTCGCGAATTGGTTTGCACTTCCCTTTAATTACAACATATCCGGAAACGGCCACAAAAAGAATCATGCGCAGGGACAGCCTTTGGATCTCTTTGGCTGAAGCCGTTTGTTGGGAAGCTGACTCAATGAAGCACAACGGACCTGAGACCTCAGAACCATAGCAAGGAGAAGTTCATGGCCCTTAGCGCTCAATAGTCACTAGTTCACCAATCATCAATGGTCGATATTAGTCGCTGATACTGTGGATGGACAAAATCCACTTCGCACCGCTTTGATACCATTATTTGCTGGTATTTGCAGGGGAATGATCATTCTAGGGTGTCTTAGGTGGTGCAGGATTCCGTCCATCCACAGTACCACTACGTGTTGCCTTTGATCCATCCTCGAGCAAGCCCTCGGAAGATCTTAAGAATCGGTGGCACGTGCAGTCGAATCGCAGTTCCGGCGCTCCCGCCCCAAGCTTTGTGCATACCCTCATACGGCTCTCTCCTGGCAGCAATTGGGAGTTGGCAAGCTTCGAGTATCATCCACCCTGAACACCTGGTCCCCAATGCAAAGACCCTGAACCCTGCACAGTACAATGCTCTAAACCCAAAAGCCTCACAAAAAATGTTAGAAGACCTACAAAATGTTAAACAATGTTACAATGTAAACCAACCCTCCTTGAAAACCGCAAGCCCAAGAATCCACAAATCCCAAAGAAGCACCTCACCCTGAAACCCCGAACCCTGAAAAAGCCCGAACCCTAAAAACGCGAAGCACTTTGTTCCCCTAGGCCAATAAAGCCCCAGGCGCTGAGGACCATTTTCCTACGTATTCGTGGGTTTCCAGCATGGTCTCGCTGGGCTTGCTCGCAACAAAGTGGCGTTCGCAGATTTTCTGGGTTTCCCAGGTTCCCACCAACCAACCACACCCGAAAAGGCCAGAAAGGCGCCCGAAAAAACCTGGGAAGCGTCCCATGTTTCCCAGTAAAGCCCCTACCCTCAAAGGAACACCATGGCCCCCACTTGCTTTTGGAACGAGGTACAAGGCGCTCTTGGTGTCCAAGTTCCAGGTGGCTTTGGGCGCAGCACTTCGGCACCGGTTGAGCCGGGGGAATGACATGGGTGCTGGGTGGGTGGGGGGGGGAGACAAAGGGAACCCTTTTTGGGGGCTGTGATGTGTTTTTGTCAAGGGGAACCCAATTTCCAATGGAAGAACCCGATTCCATTTTGCGGTTAGGGTTGCAAGCGAATTAGCTTCTAAGCCTATGGCTTCCTCAGTGCGAATGTTTGCTTCAGAAAAAAAGAAGCAACAAAACAACAACCCGCCCAACTCCAATTCGAGTCATGGGCGCTGTCCGAAACCAGCGATTGGTTTCGGGGCTTCACTTGGGCCTTAGAAGCATCCACCGGTAGGCGGTTGCCATTGTGTCCCAGTTAGAGGGCTTCAGCCATCGCAGCTACCTGTATGGCTGTGGGTCAAAACCAATAGTGCCATGTTCGGGTAGGTGCGCGTCTTATCTTAGTGGGGATTGGGATGTTCACTGGGGGCTACCCGGGATTTTGACCCATGGCCCTGTGTTAGGGTTTGGGATCCGCTCTGGTTCAAAGCAACTGCACCTCGGTTGCTTGTGGTAGGAGTAGGGGTCGAGACGGGTGTTTGTCTTTTTAGGTTGTTTCCCTTTGGGTGTCCCTTTGCCATCAAAAAGCGGGTACGCCCAAAGAAGGACAATGCCAGATTGATGTTTGTTTTTTTTTGACTTGTTTTTGCGGCATGGTGCGGCACATCGGCTGGCCAGACTTGGGCTGGGATTTGGGCTGGTTGACGGTTTGCATGGTTTAGGGGATGGGGTTGTTTCAAGGTGCACGCTGGGACCCTGGGGTTCGGGGGCCTTAAAAAGAAAGGCCTTTAGGAAGAGGCCGTGAAATGTGGGGAACGTCCTTTGTTTGCAAGCTGGACGCTTTTAATTGGGTTGACAGTTTTGTGTTGGCCGCATTAGTCGCCACATGGCTTTGCAGTGCTTGTGGCTGAAAAGTACGCTTTCCAAAGCCTCTCGAAAACCATGTAGACATGTTGAAGATGGTCAATGCTCAAGGTCTTCAACTTTGTGGGATTTCTAGAGACATTGATCATGGGCTTAGCAACGGGAAATCGACAAGGGAAAAGCGTGAAAATACCGTGAAATTGGCGTGAACGCCCTTTTTTTTGCAGTGAAAGACCGTGAACCGCCGTGAAATTTGGCAGGCGAAAAACCACTCGCATTCGTCCTGGCTGGCGTTGTTTTCTGCTGGGCTTGAAAAGGTCTTGCTGAATGGATGTTTCGGGAAGCTCATGATTGTTCCATTGATGATGCAGACATGTGCTGCTTTAACGTTGAGGCCTTCGCAAGTCTAGCTTGGTGTGGAAAAGGCTTGTTGCTGACGATGTAAAGTTGGAATTCCATCCAGGCCCCCATCCCCCAGCTAGTCAAACAAAGGATGTTCATGTAACGGCCTTTGTTTTAAAAGCCTTTTACCCCCCAGGGGGGAGGGAAAGGTTTTGGCTGAATTCGGTGGCTTTAGGTTGGGCAGCTCACATTGAGTTTTGATTTGGTTAGGTCTAGGATGCGTTTACGATGGGTTTACGGTTAACGAAGCTAATTAGAGCGTTATTCTTGCAGGTTTCAAGGGAAACCTCAAAGAAAGCCACGTATTGTTGGCACAATTCCTATTTATTGTGTATGAGTTCCAATAGGCAACTGCTGCACAAGTGATTGGTAGACACGAATCCCGCAAACGATGTCCACGAAATGGTCTAGCAAGATTCACCCCGAATTGAACAGAGACCAGCACTGGTTGACTTGTGTTTCTAGCAACATGGTCGAATTTCAGGCCAACAACCATAATAATTCAAGTAGAACCTATGGGTTTGTCTCACGGACCCTTTGGGAAGTTTCCTTTTCGTTTCCCATGAAACCCGTCCAAAACGGGGGGGCATCAACCCGTCCGTGTGCCACCCCCAAAACCCCCGAGGCGTCGCTGGCGGGCGCCAGCACTTGCGTGGTGCCGGGTGTGGGGTGCGGCATCTTCAAGAACGACCCAGGATCCCATCGGAGTGAGAGACCTCGAGTTTTGGGGCACAAGGTCCCTGGAGAAATGCCCTGGGGGGGGGGCGATAGGGGTGGGGTCTTGGAAAGACGACCTGGAGAAATGCTTGGGGGGGGGAGGGAGGGGTGGGGGTCTTGGAAAGACCATGTGTTTGATGGGTTTTAGGTGTTGAAGTCAGAAACTGGTTGGTTGTTTCCGTATTTGCCACGTGGGTGATGGGCCCGGAGCGTCTCAGCATGGTGGTTGACAAAGCGAGAAAGCGGGTTCCTTGTTCTGAAAGATTTGCCATAGGTTGGGAAGGCTTGCTTTCTTCCCAGGCAGTGCTTCAAGCATTGCCTGGATTTGTTTTGCACAGGTTTGGATTCTGTACTGTTGGGTAGACTCATGTGAGCCACCAGATGTTCATGATGAGGTTTGATCTTCAAGCCTCTTCAACCGCAGCTCCCCGGGGTTTCCTGAGAATCGGAAGGAAGGGGTACGCCTAGCTTTGGGGGTCATGAAGATATCCTCCAATGCTTTGCTTATGAATTTATAATTTCAAGATTATTTAGATTCAGAGTGATGTTCCTTTGAACCATCATTGTAGATATCACTTTCATGAGCCCAGCTCCAGTGGACATCCCATTACTTGAAAGTGAAATCCCTCAGGGATGCTCCTTCAAGGCCTTTATACTTCACTTAGCCATATGCAGAGTTTAAATTGGGAGTCAACTGTTGGTGCCGTTTCATGTGGCAAATGTCAAAAATCAGCTTTAAATAAACTGAAAATTAGTGCGAGAAGAAACAAAAAAACACTACCACCACCACCACCACCACCACCACCACCACCACCACCACCACCACCACCACTACTACTACTACTGGCAATAATACTATAATAATGATAATTATCATTAAGAAAAGAAGAAGGAAGAAAAACAAAACCCTGCACCTTGGGTTTCCAAAGAACTGGGTACACCCCCCGGTTGCCCCGCCAAGCCCGCGCGCACATGTGGGGGGGCTCTTCGCTGAGCGCTAGGCGACATGGGCGCGGCTCTCAAGGAGGCGATGGCGCGCGGCTGCGGCAAACTCCGAGAGGCGGACCAAATGGCTGTGGTTGTCAAAACCGTTTTGGTATCCCATTTTGGGGTAGGTGAATTCACCACCCATTTTCGAACCTATTTTAGTGGGGATTGGGATGTTCACTGGGGGTACACGCGATTTTGAACGATGGCCAAATCGACCTTTTGATCTGAGCTCCGCCCTGATTCTTTGCATTTCGTAGACTCCAATGACTTCCAGGTTGCCCAGTTTTTGTTCTGGTCACCCCTGAACACTGGCCTGAACTTGAAACCATGGCGTTTGGACGTTTTTAACGTTGCCCCCTCTCCCAAACTGGTTAACCGCAGGCTTTGGCAACAGGACTTGCCTTCCGAACATGTACACTTCTTGCAAATTTGAAGAAGGAACCCAAAAACGGTTGTCCTGTCCCCCTTGCAAACTGGGTTTCCCAAAACCACCAAAAAAACGGCCCCTCCACAAATTGACTTCAGTTTCGAGCTTTCATGCGAACAAACAAGCAGACAAACAAGACAAAGCAAAACAATGCGATTAAATCAAAGCAAATTACGACAGCACGCACCACAAAGAACCAAAAGCAAAACGAAAAGCACTGATCTGAACAGAACAGCACTGGAACATGATAACAATCAAAGCCCAAAACAACACGACAAATTGACAACCAAACCGAAACAAACAAACACAACACCGACACAACGACACAAAACAGAACCAACCCGACGTGAACAAGCAAGCAAGCAAGCAAGCAAACAATCAATCAAACAGACAAACAAACAGCCGCACACAAACAAGAAACCAAACAAACAAACAAGCCACAAAGCCATTAAACCAAAAAACAACGCAAAGCAACATCACACACCCGCACAAAGCACAACAACACAGCACACACACACACAATAGCAACACAAAACAACATAAACCATATCACAAGTAAGCAAACGCAACGGACCAGGCGAGCAAGCCAGCGGCTGGGTGTCTTTGCTGGTTCCCATTCGGAGGTGGTGCTGGCTGGAGTGCCGCCGGAGTTCGCCAAAGCAGCGCAGTGAAGAGAGCCGACTGAACCCGAAGGCGGGCTGTGGAAGCTCAAAACTTGGCAGTTTGGGGGCGGCAGCGGCTTCGCCATCTAACTTTATTTACCTACCCACACAAAATAACAGCATGTGGCGCGGATTGATCCTCCCAGCCGTGTGGAAGAAGAAGACTTACCCACACAAAATACCAAAGCGCGGAGGTTCGTGGGTGTCTCATTTGCTGGTCTTCGGTCTCAGATGCAAGCGAGTGGACCGCATGTTTGGTGGGTCCCCATGGTTGGCCCCGAGTGAGCACCATGTCTGTCCAGATCCTTTCGGCGAGTGAGCCGTAGGTAAGGGCATGAATGCCATCATCCCCTTAAAGGTAGGTTCATGAAGACCCCTGTTGATTCCCGACTGAGAGCTGGCAAGGAAAAAAACGCCGGCTTCACCCAGAGAAACCACAATTTGCGAACAAAAGGAACAAACACCGCAGT
>CAUJNA010001113.1:872880-890380 GCA_963377175.1 Effrenium voratum
GCGATCGCGTGTGTCTGCCGTGAGGCGAGGGGGCAGGTGGCCATGCATGTCCGAGTGGCGGAGATGAACGTGGATGTCCCGGTCTCGGATGCACGGCGCATCGAGATCCTGGCGTTTGCGTTGCCCGTGTGGCATGGCGCTGAGGTTGCCATTGACGCCACGATGGTCAGCCCACTCGGAAGGGATGGCCAGCCCAAAGGCAGCAGTGCCAGACAAGCTTGGGCTGTGCTTGAGCAAGCGGCGAGGCGAAAACGGGAGACGACTTACCCGGAGTTGCTTACGGCACGGCGCGGCTCGTCGTTTTCGGCATCGAGGTCGGCGGCCGGTGGAACGGCGAGGCGCGGGATTTGCTCCGCGCCCTCGCACGTGCCAAAGCGAGCGAGCGGCCTCAGTGGCTGCGTGCCTCAGCGTTGCAGGCCTTTCACCAGCGCGTGTCCGGCTTGTTGCCGTTGCGGCGCAGCGGGCCCTCGCCGCCGCCCTCGCTGGCCTGCCTAGCGCGGGCCAGGATGCCTTGGATGGAGCTGCGCCGCCCTTGCCCGAGGTGCTAGCGGCCGCGCGCCATGGCGCGGCCGGGGCGGTTAGCCGGCTGCCGCTGCGGCCCGGCTGAGAAGCCTCGCCGCGGAACGGCTGGTTCCGAGGGCTGATGGGCTGCTGGGGTTGTAGAGCGCGTTTCACCTAGGCCTAGTCCACGGCGTTTCACATTCGCATGCTGGATAAAAAAAATCCATCATCCCATCTGACTGACGGCTGCACGACGCGGAGGGCGTGAAGAGACTTGAACAGTTCATTTGCCAGAGCGTGCTTGGATTCGAATGAGCCACGTCAACTGCACAGCGCGCTTTCCCGCCGAAGCTCAGCAACAAAATTTGTTTGTTTCGTCGCCCAAACGTGCCCAACACGCACTCGCAGAGCTGAAAACAAGGGATCAGCAGGTCCAGGCATTCATGAACCAAGGTTGTTTCGTCGGTATCAGCAATTGGGCGGCCTTGCGCGCGGCACTTACGCAGGCACGCCTGCGCTTTTAAGCGGGGTTCGCTCACTCACTCACTCACTCGCTCACTCAGTCACACACACACACACACACACACTCACTCACTCACTCACTCACTCACTCACTCACTCACTCACTCACTCACTCACTCACTCACTCACTCACTCACTCACTCACTCACTCACTCACTCGGCTGCTGGTGCTTGGCGGGCAAGCGGAGTCAGCAAGCAGCGCACTCCAGTCTGGGCAGGACCCGCCGAATCGAAGTTGGTCTTGCGTTGCGTCTAACAGCTGGTCAATGCTGGTCAAGATGGCCAAAGACGCTGCTGACTTTCTGCAACGCAATGGGTTTCTCAGCCTCAGTCGCCTCGCCCCATTTGGCAACAAGATCCTAAACTTCCATTGCGCGGTTGACCTTGGGAGCCGTGCCCAGGGAGCGAGCCACACCGTTGGCCGTGAGCGGCGACACAATGATCGTGTCGACCGCAAGCTGCGCTCCATTCCACAAGGGCAAGCCGGCAGCTGCGCGCGGACAAGGGCAAGGGGAGGCGCAAACGCCGCAACAGAAGGGCGCGCAAGTGGTCAGAAGGGAAGGTGAGCTCGGGGCAGGACGGCACACTGCAGAAAGGGCGGCTGCTGAAAGGCCCCGTCTGGGAAAACAAAAGCGCTTGGGACGCAGCGTCAAGCTGTGGCAGTAGGGCAGCTTGGAGTTGTTCAGCAATGGCAGTGGCAGCGGGCGCTTGCAAGCCCCGGGCGCTGGGCTCGGGCAGGCGCCCGGACAAGTCCAAAGATGACGGCGGGGCTGGATTGTCAAGCAAATCCTCCCAAGAAGGCGGGCGAAACTCTGCCGTGGTCAGCGCGTCCTGGGCCCGAGAGTGCAGGTCCAGCAGGCTCCTGGGCACGAAGCCTCGCTAGGATCTCCCCGGCCAAAGTTTGGAGCTGGCGATGCAGCACGGGCAGCGTGTCTGCCCACGACGCCCAATACGCAGCCGGGGCTAGCGCAACGCCAGACCGCAGGTTGAGGCCGCCTTGCTGGAAAGGAAGCTGGGCGATCTGGAGGGCAGAGTCTGGAAGGGGGCCAGTACATGCGGCGATAGCCGCATCGTGGGACTCGGCAAAAGCCAGCGAGGCCACGGGCGGCAACGCACGCAGAACATGGGTGCACCGATGAGAGGCACAGAGCAAAAGCAGCAACCAAGCGGACTGTAAGTCAAGGAGCGCGCGGATGCCTTGGAGGAGCTGATCTTGCTTGGCCCTCGTGAGTTGGAGCTGTGCCGCAACAAAGGCAGGATGGCCGCATGGGACGCCGAGAGCCACCAAACCCAGCTGGTCCGAAGGCAAGCCCCGGTCTCCGACCCACACTGGATCTGTGACCGATCCTAGTTCTCGGATGCCAGGTGGCTCCAGTCCGGACGCGTTCCAAACTCGCGGCTTACCGCGGTGGAGCTGTATATGCGCGTGCCGGTGCAGTTGCAGAGACAGCAAGTCAAAAACAACCCGGGTACGTTCCGGCGACGTGATGACATAAATGTCATTGAGGTAGGCCAACAGACGCTCGTCCGGACGCAGCTGGCGGCGCACCTCGGCAAGGGCCGCATGCTGACCCAAGGCGAACAAAGCAGGCATCAACGGGTCGCCCTGTTCGCCGCCTTCCGCCTGCGAAATCAGGTGGGCCTGGCCGTCAGCATCATGCCACACAAACCGGGAGGGGTCAGAGTAGAACTGGCGCACGAAAGGCAAGCACACATTGGCGCCGGGAGTGCTGGACAAGGCCTGCAACATGGCTTGTCGGCTGATGGTATCAAATGCGCCGACGCCATCGATGGACAGGATGGTTGCGTCAGGGCGGGACTCAGTGGCAACAAGGAGGGCGGATTGAAGTCATCGCCAATGGCTTGCCCCCTGTGGGGTGGCATGCAGCCTGCTATGGATACCACGCTGGTGTCGGCCTTGTCCTCTACAGGCGCCCCGCGGCGTCACCAGAGCCGAGCCCAGGGCACAGCATTGCGCCAAGCCCGACAGAGCGCACATACCCGGAGCTCCTTCGCCCTGACTCGCGCTGCAGGCTGGTGATCCTTGGACTTGAGGTTGGAGAGCGCTTCAGCCCGGAAACTGTGGACTTCGTGCAGCGGCTGGCGCTGGCGTGCGAGAGGTTTACGCTGCTCCCGTCGCACATGCACGTCGCCTTACGCCGAACCCTGCGTTTCGCGCTGCCCCTCACGCTGGGTTCCCGGGGTGCGGCGCCGCGCTCGATGTCTTGGGCGACCATGCGGCAGCGTGCCCGCGCTGCGCAGCGGACTGTTGGCCCGCCGCGCCCCGAGGGCAGGGTGGCCAACACTTCAGTGGCCTTGATCTTATGATTTACGGCGCCACGCGCCTGGGCGAAGCTCTGTGCTGCGACGCCACGCTCGTTGCTCCGCTCCATCGCGACGGCGCGGCCGAGGAGGACGGCGCAGCCTTTGCGGTAGCGCGGTACCCGGAGCTTTGCCGGCCTGGCCCGCAGCGGCTGGTCGTTCTTCCTTGTGAAACGGGCGGGCGGTGGGGCCCCGAGGCGTGCGGCTTAGTTGATCGCTTGGTGCGCTTCCGGGCACTCCGCGCGCCTCCAGCCGTCCGCCGCGCGGCCGGGGCGGGTTGGCGCCGCAGGTGGTGTGCACTGCCCAGCGCCGCCTTGCAGCGCACCCTCGCTTCCAGTCTGCTCGGAGGGCGTTGGCATTCCCCCGCGCAGCCGGCTGCGCAAGGCGAGCCCGACCTCGCCGATGTCCTTGCTTTGGCTGGCCCCGGGCCCAGCCTTCTTCCTTTGCGCAGCTAGTCGCCACGTCGGCGCGCGCGCGCTTCCTTCGTGTTTCTCGGCGGCCGTTTCGGGTGCGGGGGGTTGAGGGTTCCCTGTATCTCACGGCCGCTGGACGGAGGAAAAAAGAACTGGCTTGTGGGAGCACGGTGCTGTACAAGCGTGCCGGGACGTTTGCAATTTTGATTTTGGAGCCGGTGGAGCCCATCATACCATTGAGGATGTTGGTGGATTTGTGGTGAAGTGGAATACTACGGATGAGGAGCAGTGGCGGCAATGGTTTCCGAGTCTCCAGGACGAGGTCGTGAAGTTGATGGGCCGAGTGGAGGGAGAAGCAGAAGCTGCGGCCAGAAGCCAATTGGGCGAGATGCCAAGGAATGGCGGAGAGAGAACTAGGGCCATGACGGGGCGTTATGGGATACCCCACCACCTGTGAGAAGACGGGACAACCAAAGGTTCGGCCTTCCTGTTCGGAAAAGGAGGTGGAGAAGGTGAACGGCGTTGTTCTTCGAGCAGATGGGCCTTTGGCTTCTGGCGCAGGAGTGTTCCGAGGAGAAGGAGGGACCCGTGGTCCAGGACTTTTGCCGGGACAACAAGATGGGCCTGGTGAGCTTTGATAAAGGAGCGGCGGGGCCATCCGAGGAGAAACCCAGGACCAACTTGCCATGCCACAACGTCAGCCCCGCCTGCGCCAAGCAGCCATGCCTCCTCTTCACGAACCTCCGGCTCTTCAGCTTCCGCTGTCCTGCACGTGTACGGCGCCCGCGGCAGGCCACAAGCTTCCTTTCATTGCCTGTGACTGGAGCACGCCTCGGAGGGTGGGGCCGACGGGCTCGCCGCGCGGGAGTCGGTCAACTGTTTGGGGGGACCGGCCCCGTGATCAACGCTCAATCGCCTTGAGGGGACCGGCCCCGCAATCAACGGTCAACAGCCTGGGGGAACCGACGTGTGCCGCAAGACCGTTCCAGTGTTAACCAGCGGTCAACCGTGCCATGTCCGCGCCTGCTGCATCAGGGCCCGAGTTTGTGCCCTCCTCGCTGGAATTGCGTTCTGGATTCTGTGCGTTGGCACGCACGAGGCAGTCACCGTGGCTACGCCTCCCTTCCCGAGTGGGGAAGTCACCCCGGGCTTCGAGCCATGCCCGCCGCAAAATGTAGATGTTTGCCCTGCTTGCCTTGACCCGGTTGTGCCGGAGGGGGCCGGCCCGGCCACGGCACGGCATGCCGCTGGCCTGTATGCGGGCATTCATACCATGCCTTGTGCCTTGCTCGTTCCCGTGCTCACGTGCAGCGCATGCAGTGCGCCCTATGCAGGCAGGGTTGGCGACCGGCCTTTGACAGCGACCTTGAAGCCTTATGTGGCCAGCTTGGCATCGCCCTACGCTGACGTTGCTATGGCCCCTGCGGCCTCCGAGCTTGATGCTTTTGTTACCTCAGCTCTCGTTGCGCCTGCGAATCTTGTTGAGCCCGCGCCTCAGCCAGAGGTAGGTCCTCACAGCCTCCGGTCAACAGTTGGTTCTTCGTGCCGCTCCTTCTTGCCGGCGGAGGCCTGCTGCTCCAAAATGCAGAACGCCAATGGTCAGCTCATCCCGTTCTCGCCGTCGGTTGGCAGGCTGCTGTGTCTCAACTCCGTCGTTCTCCGCGGTGCCTCTGTCTCGGTTCCTGTCTGTCCTTGAGGCCCTGCAGGATGTTGCTGCCTTGGATGGTCGACGTGTTCCTGCGGCCGAAGCCTTGCTGGTGCCTGCCTTGCCGACCCACACGCTTGTGCATTTTCGGTGGGTGTTGGAGCGATGCCTTACACCGCACAGCTATGTCCCCGCCTCCGCTCAGGAAGCGTTGCTGCAAGTCTTCCTCAGCGAGCGTGTTGCTTCTGACTTGTCTGTGTTGGCTGATCGTTTGCGTTCGGGCGCTCGGCCCGCGCCACCGGTGGTCCCGCTGCAGCCCGCTGCGCTGACGGTACCGGACCTGACCCCTCCCCAGTTCTAGTCGCCCCACCTGCGCCGAGCCCCCTTGCTGCCTCTCAGCCTGCACGCCTGCCTCTCAGGCACGCCTCTTCTTGGTTTTCCCGAGGAGGACGTTTGCCTCGCGACCTCCGTCCCCGTCGCCCAGCCGCTGGCGGACGGCGCCCCACCCGCGCCCAGCTCCCCCGCTCACTCCACGAGTCGCCCTGGTGCGCGTTTCAAGGCCGACTTGGACACAGCCCTTCCAGCGGGCTTGCCACACATGCCGGACTTAGACAGCCCCCCAATTCGTTCTGCCCTTGTCCGTCTTGACCAGGTGCTCCTTCAACAGCGCTGTCTCTTTTTCCAGTGCCCGCCCACTCGTTGGCTCTTCGGGCAGTTGATGTCGCGCGGCCCGAGGATGCCCTCGCTCAGGTGCGGGCCTGGACACTGTGGCTGCTCCTGCCCCGCTTGTTGCTCCACCCCCCGGCACCCACGGCTTTTGGACTTCCAAGCCGGCCGGTGGGAGCTGCTCCTTCAGAGTGCCACCCGTTGCATCCCAGCCACTGAGGGTGACGCCCAACCGCCAGGTTCGCCTCCCGAGCAAAGCCGCCGCGCGGAGCGTGTCAGCCAGGGAGAGCTCTCGCAGCCAGCGCAGCCCTTGTCGCCGGCCCCTTGGCCCCTTTGTTGGAGGACACCCTTGCCGAGTTGCGCGACCCAGCCAGGCGACCCGCCCAGCCGTACGAGCCCCTGGACCCGGCGCTTCTGGAGTTCCAGCCTGAGGTCCCTGTCGCGCTCTCCGCCCACACGCTCCTTGCAAGCCTGCGCCGTGCCCGTAAAGGCCCAGTGGCCACACCTCGGAGTTGTGCCGCCTTGTTTTGGATGAGAAAGCATCTGGTCTGACTTTCGTCCGAGCAGCCACTGATCTCGCACGGGCGCAGGTTCCCCCTGGCATCGCCACAGCCATTGGCCTTGGCCGCATCGTGGCGCTGCAGAAGCCAAATGGCCGTGTCAGGGGCATTGTGGTCGGTGACTTCCTTCGTCGGCTAGTGGCCCGTTTCCCTTGCGCAAGTTTTTTCGTTCAACCTGCAGGAGGCCTGTCAGCCGTTTCAGTTCGCCCTCTCCACACGTGCCGGCACCGAAGCTCTCGCGCACGCCCTCCGCCACGGAGGCGGATCCTGATGCCACAATCCTGTCCGTGGATGGGGTCGGGGCTTTTGACACCGTCAGCCGCCTGGCAATGCTCAGCGGTCTTTCCCGCGTGCCCGGTGCTAGTGCCTGTCTCCCTTTCGTGCGGCAGTTTTACGCGGCACCCTCTTGGTTTGTGTGTCATGCATCATGATGCTGCAGGTCGGCCGCACGCGATCAACCAGGCAGAAGGCGGTGAACAAGCTCATGCCAGCACTCTACGCATTGGGTCAGCACCCGGCCCTGGTAGAACTCCAGCGCCACCTTCGCCCAGGGGAGCTCGTGTTTGCCTACCTCGATGACATTTATGTCATCCCGACCTACTGTCCCAACACCTGTTCCGGCATGCGCGCATCAAAGTCCACCAGGGCAAAACAAGGGCTTGGAACGCCGCCGCGGCGGCTTGGCTCCCCTGCCCCCCCAGTCTGGGTCGGTGACCCGGCCTTGCCGCCCGAGCAACAGGGGCTCGTTGCACTTGGGGTTCCCTGTGGCCATCCTGCGTATGTTGCTGCCCAGTTGCAAGCCACACGCGCCAAGCAGGACTTGCTCCTCCAAGGCATCCGCTCACTGCCCGACCTTCAGTCCGCATGGTTGCTGCTTCTGTTTTGTGCTTCACCTTGCTGCTGTCACCTTCTGCGGTCCTTGCCACCTGTGACCTCGCCCGCCTTTGCGGAAGCCCATGACGCGGCTGTCGCCGCCTGCCTTGCGGATTTGTTGGGGGCCCGCTCCCGGACCACGCGCTCCGCCTTGCCCAGCTCCCTTTCCAGCAAGGTGGCCTCAACCTGCGGTCTGCGGTCGCCCTCGCTCCGGCCGCCTATTGGGCCTCGTGGGCCGACACTCTTCCCGCGCTGCACCGCCAGCTCCCGCGTTTCGCCGCCGACGTTGTCGCCAGGCTTGGAGCCGGCGTCGGCCCCACCCTCCGAGGCGTGCTCCAGTCACAGGCAGCGCTTGCTGCGGCCGGGTTTGACTTGCCCACGTGGGATGCCGTGATCCTCGGTGCCCAAGCCCCCCCCCGGTCCAATGAGCCAGGCGACCGCTTGCCCGAACCCAGCGCACAGGCACCAGCTGCAGCCGCAGGGCTCTGTTGGATGTGCCCTCGCAGGCCCTTCTGTTTTCCCAGACTGGCCTATTCAGCAGTCGCCCTTTCATGAGCTCACCTTCCCCTCCGAACCCTTGTGTGCTCTTCTCCCTGCCCCTGTCCGCCCGCACCTGTCGGTGTCGTCGCCCTCTTGAGCCTCTTGGCGACCACCGTGCAGCGTGGTCTGGTGCACTCCGGAGTCGAGGCTGCCCGCTCGAGTGTGCAGCAGCCCGCGTGAGTGACCACGAACACCCTTGTCCGTGACCTCAATGTGGCGGTGTCTCGCTTTGATGACCGCCGCATCGAGGTCATCGCCAACGGCCTCCCTTTGTGGAAGTTGGCAATGACTTCGATGCGGCGGTCGTCAAAACGAGCGACCGCCACATTCAGATCGCGCACCAGTGTGTTACAAGTGACACGGGCCCCCGCCTCCCTGCAAACACAAGCTGCCGCTCGCTCGAGCGGGCATCCCCGACTCCGCAAAGCACCAGGCCTAGCGCAGGCTGCTCGATGGCCGCTAAGAGGGTCGAGAGGGCGACGGCACCTGGGGCCCAGCTCGCGGTTGACACGACCATTGTGTCTCCGCTCACCGCCGCTGGGGAGGCCCGTTCTCGGCGCGACCCCTTCTTGAGCAACCTATCCCGAGCTTCTTGCCAGCGCCCGCTGCCGCCTGGTTGTGATCGGTGTAGCCGCTGGGGGTCAGAGGCCGCCTCTTTTCTCCGCCTCCTTGCACGTGCCAGAGCCCGAGCCTTCGCCCTGCCCTTCGAAGTGCTTATGTCCACCGATGGTCTGGCTTGTTGTGCGCTGCAGCTTCGCTCGCCTTCGCTGACAGCCTCACTTCCTTGCCCTCCCCTGGCCTGAGCAACCGATGGGCCTTGCCCGGACTTGAGTGACCTTCTCGCTGCGTGCCCATCTTCCCCTGGGGGCGTCGCGGCTGCCGGCCCGGTAGCCGTCGTGTGCGCGAGGACGCTGCCCTCCGTAAAAACAGCGCGCAGGTGAGGAAACTGGCCTCCAAAAAACAGTTTGCAGAACCCTGGTGCCCGGGGCCCCCCTTAATTGCGACAGAAACACTGCTGAAAAAGGCGCGTGAGAAAAAATTCATTGCCTGTGGCTGGGCTTGTGGGCGGGGACTCTCCGCACGCTCCGGGCGCCAGCCGGCGTACGCAGCCCAAATGCATTTGAGCCAGGCTTGGGGAGCTTAGCCACGACGGTCTCGCCGAACTTGCGTGTAGTCAAACACCGTTCGCCAAGCGAAACAGCGTTTGGCGCTGAGGTTGGGCTCGACGCGCCATCCCGGCGAACCTGGGTCTTCGAGTGCGCAGCTGCCACTTCTCAGGGACAGCCAGCTGTCGGACTACAGCCCCAGGAGTGGAGAAGGTGCTGACGGCGCAGAGGTCGACCATCATCATCCTCATTGTCATCATCATCATGGTGGTCATCATCACCATTTTCTTATGTCTTATTATAAACATTTCAATTGTGTTAGGCACCACGGCTTGCAATACGGGGCACTGTCCTCCAAACCTTTCCGAGGTTTCAAAGCAAGGGGGAACCCTGTCACCCTGTCCGTCAAGACCAAGACGGTGACCAACGCTGACGCTGCCTTATTCTCCAGCTCGCTCACCATCACCAATTGTCTTTCTGAACTCCGGCGCCGCAGCCATGACAGGCTGCGCCACCGGACACCCGGCGGTTGTGGCGTGCCCTGTCCAGCATCCTTGATGCCGGACAAGGTCGCGTCCATGCGACCCTGCAATTGTGGTTCCTGTTGCCCCGCCTGCTTGACATGACCGCAGCAATACCGCAGCACACCCAAAGCCGGATCGGATCGCTCAACCTTAAACCAACCAGCACACTGGGCAAACCACAGGCGGTACCGACTGTTACTCCGCGATACCATCATCAAATCAAGCCTCATCGTCCACCTGGACCTGACACCATCACATCTGCAACAGAATGAAGCCAAGGCACTTGAGCTCAGCGCTTGGCGGAACGGGAAACACGTGCTTGGTGCAAGCATCTCCGGCGCCACCTGCGCAGGTGCAGGCATTCAGAAGTTCCTCAAAACACCCCTTCCACCGTTGGAGTTTGCCCGGCTCATCGTGAATCCAATTCCTTTCGGCATCCTCCAAATTTGCCGCTTCGTGGCACTGCGCAACACACGCCGCAGCTCCCTGAAACCCGCAAACTGATAGTTTTGCCCTTCGGCATCCACCACGGCCTGGATACACGCAGCTGTCCGTTGCCACCAATCGTTAATCATCTTCCGGGTCTCCCGCTTCGAAGCCCTGGATTGCGCCCCCTCTGGGTGCGCAGCCGCCACATTTTCATTTCCCTTCTCAGCTCTCAAAGCCACAAGGCGTTCGTGGCTTCTTGCTGCCCTCACCCATAGTGCCCTCCGCAATGCGACGCGGCGGATTACAGCCAAAAGCTCCTTAGCAAAAGCATCCCGGAGTTGAATACCCGAGAGCAAGCCCGGGAGCCGGGGAGTGCCAACGCCTTCCAGTAACCGCCCGAACAGCAATCGTTCAGGCAACCGTGTTGTCGGCATCCAAGCCGCGCGCGCGGTTCCCCATTCAGAGGCCTGCTGCTGAGCGGGGCGCCTACGCGGGATCCGGAGGTGCTGCGTATTGCTGGGCCACGAAAAAATACAGGGTCATGCTGAGGGGTTTGGGGCTGCCGGAATGAGCAGTTTGACGGCTCCAGGTTAATTAATTGAAAATGGGAACTTGGGTATCTTGAGTGCTGAGGCCCCCTTTTCCCACTGCCAGCGAAGAGCCCGCCCGGAAATCCGCCGTACCCAAACCCTCTAAGATTGAAAAAACCAAGCGCACCATGAAAAGCATTTGAATTTCAGGCATTTCAATATTGAGAGATTGTTTTTATCAAAAATCAATATTAGGTATTGCCCTGAATTTTCAAGAGTGGCTCTCATGAAATTTCAAGAGCAAGCTGTCTCCTGAAATTGCATCTTGCAGCCAAATGGAACCCGGATCCAACCATCCTCCCCAGCAGATCTCCTCCAAAAGCCCAGCCCAGTCAAGCAACATGGCATGCCTCAGCCAATCTAATTGCCATGGAACTCCGTTTGGTCTGGAACATCTGCGTGGCTACGAAGCAAGAAAACAAAGCACAGGACACACATGCGCATGCACACACAGTCAAGCAGCTGCAAGTAATTTTCACCTTAGCCTGGTCCATTTCAAATGCATTGCCACCCTGTACTTCTCCAGCAAATTTGCAGAAACGTCATGATTAGCTGTGCCTCTGACACAGCTGTGGCACAGGGTGCTGGCTCTACCAACAAGGACTTCACCACCATAGCACCAAAAAACCTGGGGTTGATGCCAGAAGCCTTCAGTCAAATGATAATGGTAATGGAATTTGGGAACAACTGACCACATCTTGGTCTTGTTCCGAATTGCTGCCTTGGACAGCCAATTGTAATGCAGCAGGAATTTGTCACTACCTTCCACCATTTGTCGATGGGGAGCCTCAGGAATCACAAGTCCAGAGCATGCATGATGTCATACAGCTTGGACAAATGGCAAATCCTAGCCAGCATGTGCTGGCTTTTCTCATCAGCTGCATCATGGTGCTCCCTGGCCAGGTCCACAATTGCCACCATTGTGGAGTAAATATTACATCCAAGGACGCAGCCAAAGCAAGCTTGACACATTTCCCACCATGTGCAGGCTCTGGCCCCAAACTGCAGTAATGCTAGCCCTCCCCCCTTTGCTCCAGCATGAAAGGTGCATTGCGCACCAAAACAAATGCTGCCCTGCAGGCACTGTGTTGCTATGCAAGCAAAGCGTCTCTCAGGGACACTGCTGTCCCCTGGTCAAGCTTGCCCATCTCCTCCATGGTGGATTGTTCATGATCTTGAAGTGGGACTTGCTCTGCTTCTCATTGATGCAAACCAAGTGTTTCCTTTTGCCACCCTCCAAAACTTGCAGGTATGTCCTGCCTTTGGCTTTGGCCAGGTAGATCTTGGAGCAGCCTTCTCCCTCAGCAGCAGGTTCCTTGGAAGAATGGCCTGAACTGCATTTTGAACATATTTCCTCAATGGCAAGAGCCTTGGCCTTAGCCTTTGCCATCTTCTTCTTTTTTGCTGCCTTCTTGGCAGGCACAGTGCTTGTCCCTTGTCTTGCACCAGCCTTGCAGGCTGCTCTGGGCTTGCCACATCCTCACCTTGCTGTTCTTGATCCTTCTGAGGGCCATCACAACCAGGATCCTGCTTGCCACCCCCGCCCATCTGCCCTGTCTGACAAAACTGGGAATTGGTTGCTGCATTCTTTCACAGCCTCTTTGAGATCTGTGTAATTGAACAGGCCACTCTTGCTGACAGCCAGCAAAGACATGATCAATGCCTCCAATGCCAGCACCTTTGACAGCATTGTTCAACAGCACCGAAAGAGGTGCCTTCTTTCTTGGTGTGCTCCATGAGGTTGTTCACCAGCAAGGCTTTGCTGCAAGTTGGTGTGGGCAACCTCTTCACCTTTGGTGCTTCTGGCTGACACCCAACTTCCCCATGGCGGGGTTGCAGCCAACTACCTATAGGCAGGCTTGGTCCTCAAACAAATGATTCCCCCATGCAATCCAACACATGCCAAAAGCAAAGGATGTTCTTCTGAGCACATGGGCTGGAATGCGTTGCTGGGATGCATATCACAGCCTCTCAAACTCATTTCACTACGATCCTGAGCATGGCATATTTCAGCCATTTTGGCCATGTGCATACTCATCAATTTCAATATGGCAGTGACTTTTTTTGAGGGGTCTGTAGCAGAGCCGCGGCGGACATTCGTTACAGACCTCGTTACAGACCTCTGTAACAAGACCAGCTGGCTCGTTACACACCCCTCGTTACACACCCCTCGTTACACACCCTCGTTACACACCCTCGTTACACACCTCAGATGAACAAACCGGGCCAGTGACGTCTTTTTGCCGCAGCCTGGCTTGCGTTGAATAGCTGCAATCAAGCTGGAGCTGCGGAGGCGCTTTGCGTACTGTGCTTTGCTTTGCCTCGTTACAGACCTCGTTACATAGCCGTTACATACCTCGTTACAGACCCAACCACAGCCCGGGCCAGCGACCCTGCTTTTTGCCGCAGCTTGGCTTGCGTTGAATAGAGCTGCGGAGGCGTACTTTGCGTGCTGCGCTTTTCTTTGCCTTGTTACAGACCTCGTTACATAGCCGTTACATACCTCGCTACAGACCCAACCAGCCGCAGCTTGGCTTGCGTTGAATAGTTGGTGCTTTGCGTACTGCGCTTTGCTTTGCCTCGTTACAGGCCTGGTTACATAGCCGTCACATACCTCGTTACAGACCCAACCCCGGCCCGGGCCAGCGACTCTGCTTGTTGCCGCAGCTTGGCTTGTGTTGATGTGCTCCTGATTCTGCTTGTCAGGAAATGTTTTTTCCCGTTACAGACCTGCGTAACCAGGACCTCCGTTACAGACCTCCGTAACAAGATCCGTGCCGCGTCGCGCGTTACAGACCCCTAAAAAAATTCATAGCCATATTGCCAAAAGTCATTTTTCAAGCGCGGGAATTGAATATTCTATGAAGTCCGAGATTGAAATCATCACAATTCAATATCAAAATCATGGAAAATTAGCCTTAAACCAAGATTTCAAGCGCACCATGAAAAATGCAAAAAACCAAGCGCAAGAATTGTTTTTTTCCAATCTTAGAGGGTTTGGGTAAGCGCTGCGTGTGGAACTTTTTGAGTTGTTTCCGCACAGGACCAGACGGCGTCCAAACTTCCGCACCATACATCAGTACCAACAGCGCACGGGCGCGGCACACCGGAGTGTAGACCGCCAAACCGAGCTGTTCAAGGCCCAGAAGGCCTTGCGCGCCTTGTCCAAGCGCTGTCGGACAGCAGGGTCCGCCACTACCGGACTTCTGGGTAGTCAAACTGCTTGCAGAAGTGAAGCCTTTTTTTGTGTCCATAACAGTTGGCCCTTGTTGCTCGGGGCAGTAGTCATTGCCTCGGTCTTATAGATTGACAACACCAATCCCCATTGTCGGAGGTGTGCGTCCATAGCGTTGGCTCTAGTGGCCAGCGCTAAAAATGAAAATGTATCTGCCACCATAGCAACATCAGGATCCATACTTGTGCGTCAGGAAAGTGCACTTGATCCGCGTTTGCCAGGAAAGTGCCCCCTCTTCCTGCAAAGTCTCAGACACCGCATCACCTGTCCGCGGTTGCACTGAGGACCAATTGTTTTAACCAGTAACTCAGTAGAAAATGGTGTAGTAACTGGTCTCCAAAATTAAATTTGTCCGGACTGATGCGCTTTCATAGTTGCGTCGGCCGTACCGTACCCGTTTCAATCATTTTTTTCAGAGTTGACTCACTGTTGTTGACGCAAGCGCCACGTTGGCAAACGTGGGTCATCTATTTTGGCAGCCGACACGATGCTGCTTCTAGCCACACTTTTTCACAAATTAACAGGAAGAATCGGCAGGGGTCTTGGAAATGTATCTTGTTGTTTTCATCCGACGGCCATTTTAGCTTGGCAGGTGGGCGCGCAGAAAGCCAGGCAGGCAGTGCTTCATTCAGTTAGTATTTTGTTGTGCTCAAGGGAAGTTTGACACCTTGTGAAAACTGCAGGAATCAACAGTTGCACCAAACAAAAGGGTCCCTAACGGACATGTGTATCCATGTTTGGCTTTTGTGTATGAAACATTCACTGCCAAAAGGTGGCTCAGCATTGACAGGTCGTTGATAGGGCATGATTGATGGCACATGCAAGGCTACACTTGGGTTTGGCCAGTCTCTGCCCTGCTTTGAATCTGGCTCCTGAACAAGGGCGTGGGTGGCTTAGTGCGTGTCGAAATGCAAGCTGCTCTCAATTTGGGAGGGCGCATGATGGTTAGATTGACCAGACAGCAATCAAACTGACAAGCAATTCAAGCGCGAAGGGTTATCACCGTCGCGCACATGGCGCCATGACGGCGACTCCTGAGATTCAAGCTCGCTTGGCGATTCGTTCGGTGATGGCTGGCCCGGTGAATGGCACCAGCCATGAAGATGGGGTTGGCCCGTCACAAATCCATCGCCGTTTGAAGGCGGAATTCGACGATGTCTTGCGCACCAGCATGCAGAATCGCCTCAAGAATCTGCGGGAAGAGGTGGAGGCGCTCTGCAACTCCCTGGAGGCCGCGCCGAACGGAGATGACGAGCCCTCGCCAGCCTCCAGCGCCTCTCGCGCAAGCGCGCCAGACACCAAGGCGCTGTGTGAAACCGTGGCAAAGGCCCTGCGGAGAGCCAAGCGCTGCTCCAAAAAACCGATCACCAGCTATGGGCCTTCAGACAGACAGGTGGCTTGCCTAGAAAAACAGACGGATTTTCCACCCAAAACGAGGGAATCAATCCCCGATGCAGCCAGAACGGTCGGTTGCCTTTTGGTCTCCTTGTCGTTTTCCTTTGCTTTCTCTCAGCGCCCCAGCCTTTGCCCGGGTAGCTTCCAATTTCACCTGGCTCGAGGTGGGCAAAGCTGAGCCCTCGGAGAAAGACGAGGCCTTGGTCATGGAGGGCACCACTTTGCGCGCCACCCTGGCCTCCCTGGCGCCCCGCCTTTGGATTGACCATTTGAGTGGCGAAGAAGTGGTGCGTTCGTTTTTGGGTTGCCCTCACCTCCCAGAAAGTTGAATTTGCACTTTTCCTCAGCTGAGGGGAGCTTTGGGGTTGATGAAATATCTGGGGTTCGGAGCAGCTTCTCCGAATTGCAGGGGTCGCCTACGCTGATCTTCGTTTGGGAGGGGTCTCCCTCATGTTGTTCCCTCATGTTGTTCCCTATACATGTGTTTCCTTTGGAAGGATTTCCCATAAAAATCAAGCGCAACTTTTTTCCCCGCTGGAAATCCGAGGAGCAGTCCCTGTCTTCGCGCACCAAGCAGATTCTGGCCCTCACGGAACAACTGAAGGTGTGTGAGTCCGCTCGCGATGAGAGGACGGTCCAGGCAGCCGAAGCCAAGGAACAGTTAGATCCTCAGGCGAATCGACCGTTTGACCTTTTGGTTTCCCTTTGTTGGTTCATGTGAGTGTCCTTGTTTAGGGACCCCGCAAAAACAAATGTCGGGTTCCTGTTGGTTTCCCAAGGCCCCGAGAAACGATAGCCTTTTGTTTCTGGGTCCTTGGGGCAAGTGAGGATACGCTGGTGTCAAATCCCAAGAAGTTGGAGCAGATCTGTGAGATCCATTTGGCGAAGCGCAAGGAGCGGGTGGAGGACATGGCAAAAGATGCCGCCCAGCAGAAGCAACATGCCAAGTACTATCAAAGCCTCGCGCAGCAGCAGCGAGCCTTCTACTTGCAGAGCCTTGGCTCGTGACCAAATTGCCCCTGATTTTAGGCCTTTCTGCACGAAAGTGTTTTCCATCAAGCCTACAAAACTTGCGCCCGAAAGGATGCCAGGGTTGGAGCAACTGAGGAGTGAGCGCATCTCCGCCTGTGGTGGTAAGGAGGCCATCGCGAGGCATCGGGCTGGGGAAGTGGCGCTGGTACATCAGCCAACCTCACTACAGGCTGGGTTGTTTGAAGGGTTTGCCTTTTCACTCCTGAGGACCTGGAATGAGGGAAGTAAAGGGACATGACGGGATTCTACACCAAAGGGCTCCCTTTATTGAGTCTTTATTGTGTCCAACTGGGCAAGGTTCGGTTTAAAGGCAATCCCTGTTGGGGACTACATAAGGGGTCCCACTTCCAGTCATTGTCCCATAGAGATTTTGAATGAGATTGGCAAGCCCTCCATTCTGAACAGCCAGGATGACGACACGGAGGAGATGTTTGATGTTGGCACGGCAGTGGCCAACCCATACGTGTGTGATTCCTGGCCATTTGAGCCCAACGTCCTTGCCAAGCGGACGCCACAAGAATCCTCAATGCCAACTTTCGAAGAGGAAACGGAGGATGACCTCAAGGAGGCAGAAAGGGGTTTTAGGACAAACCCCTTCCGCTCCCTTCGCTTCCCGCCGGGGCCATCTGGTGCGGCCAGCGATGATGATGATGATCGCTACCCTGGCACCGCCAGGAGCTTGTAAGCGCATTGCAAACGCAGGACAATGTACTGAGGATCAAATTCGGTGCGCGGAAAAATAGCCAGAGCCGCACGGCAGCCATGCACTGCGGCTTTCTTGGCTTTCTCAAAGTGGTGCACCCCTTTGGGTAGCCAAAGGAAAGGGAGGCCAAAAGGAAACCATTGGAAACCGATTCCTATTTGGAGAAACGCAATCCTTGCCAGCGGCGACTAAGAAGCGAATCCTCCAAATGACATCTCTACCAAATCACCTTGCTAGATGTTCGGCCTGAACGTCAAGTGTGCCTTTTGAGGGCTCGTTTTTGGGTGGTGCAAAAGGGAAGCCAAACGAAAACCATGTATTTTGTGCCCCCCGATTTCGACATGAATGGCTTTCGGCTGCTGTCCAAGTGGTCACTGGCAAGGTGTTTAAAGGCACCACAGATATGAGTCAACTTGAGTCAGCTGTCGTCCAGGCACACTCTTG
>CAUJNA010001113.1:892880-1015380 GCA_963377175.1 Effrenium voratum
AGCTTCACTATCCAGGCAGTTTCTCGGCCCAAAGCTCGGGTTTCCGGTGAGTGCAGGTACAATGGCCAGTCAGCCTGTGCGCCCCATGCAAGTTGTGTCAAAGTCCGCAGCGTACCCGGCGGCCATCCCGGCATCCTCGCCCCAAGTCTACTACCGTCCGGCGGGCCCTGCGGGTGCCCCGCAGCCGGTGCAGATGACGTACAGCGCCGCCGGCTACGCTCAGCCGATGCCAGTGGCAGGCCCGGGCCAGCCCGCCCCGGTTTTCACAGGCCAGCCGGTGGGCCAGCCAATGCCGATGATGGGTGTGCCGGGCGGCAACGTGCCGCAGGGCCGGCTGGTGACCACCATGCCCAAGCAAGCCCCCATTTACGCGCCCATCTCCTCGGGACCCCCACGGGTGGTGCGCACCTCCCAAGCCATGCCCGTGGTGGCCAAATCCACCGCCGCGCGGCCCAACACCGTGGGCGGCCCCGCCTACTCGCAGAGCGCCTACGAGACCAAACATGAGAGAGACGAGCAGCTGCAGAACCTGCGCCTCGGCCTGGTGATTTACCGTACGGTCAACAGGCTGTACGTGTGTGAGGGACCCCCCCCATGAGTGAAAAAATACTTTTAGGGTGACCTGCCGATGCGGTTCAGCGCGAGGAAGGAGCTGCGGAAGACCTGTGGCCTCAAGGAAATTCCCGTGAACGATGGGCTGCAGGTGGGGCCTTCGACTCAGAGTCCCAGGGTCTCAGAGTGGGTTGCCTCGCCAGGCCTTCAAGCAGTCAGCAGCCACAGATGCTGCCGGAGACGAGTGCCTTGGCTCAGCATGGATGGGGACAACCCTTGGGAAGACAAAATGCGATCATGTTCTTCTTCGTGTTTGCCCATTGATCCATACATACATACATACATACACGTCATCCATACATCCACCCATACATTGCGTTGCATGGCATTGCAAGTCCAGTGGGCAAAACAACATGCGGCCACGTCACCTTCCGCAGGATTGCGACATTACTCCTCTTTATCCCTCCTCATTTCTGGCTTGTGAATTATTAACCACTGTGCTCAGTTGTTTGACGGTTTCTATGGGGTATCAAAGTCAGAAAGTGGGGTGGTTTGCCCTTTAACCTGCCACTTGCAGGGTTTCTTTGGTTGAAGAACGGGGCCAACAACCATTCCTTGGTGGTTTGGATTGGGTCTCAAGCATGTCAGCTGGCTGAAGGCAAGTTTCCAAACCACCGGGCCCCAAACCAAAACAGGCGCCCCCCCCGGGCAATAAAAGGTGTTTTTCTTGAGGTGCCCTTGTAAACAACGAACGGCGCCCCAGAAGGGGAAAATGAAAGGAACAACCATCATATTTGAGGGTCCCTTGAACAAGACTCTCTTAGACCGGGCCCAGCCAAAACCTGGTTGTGTGCGGCACTTAGGATCGATCGCAAGCTGACGCGCGAGAAGTTTCTGGAAGCTTATTCTTCCCTGCTCCAGGACCACAAGGCACCCGGCCAGGGGTCAAAATTTGGTTCCATGCAAGTGCCCCAAAAAAAGCCATTGCCCATGGTAGTAGCTAGTTCTACTAGAATTGCTTGGTCCAACTGGGGTGATAGGAAAGGGCCTGTCTAAACTTTTGTGAACCACAAGTCTTTGGGTTCTGGGCACTGCTCATATAGGTGCGTGCATGTGTGGGTGTGTGTGTGTGTGCTGTGTGTGGGTGCGTGTTGGTTTGGGGGTGCCCAGTTTAGCTTGAATGTTGAAGGGACGCCGAAAGGAATCAAACCATTTTGAGGATCCAGAGTATCACTGAGTGTGTCGCATGACAAACTGCATCACCAGTCACAAAGTCCGATAGTCTCGGGCATTTGGGGAGCTTTCACTAAATTCAAGCAACAAAGCCCGAGGGGCTCATCAAACTTCCCATCCCTTTTCGGGTTCAGCAGTTTTGTTTGAAGGTGGCTTACGAAGCACCCTGTACTAAAATGACGGTAGAACAGATTTGAACCCTGGTTTAGGGTCGGGTTGGACGTTGATCAAGCAAATGCCCATGGGCAAAACATTCCTCTACTTGAGGGCAGGCAGTACTGAGGAATGGTAGGCACTGGCTTCCCAACGTAAGCCATGACCATGGTTGTGGGTGTCTCCTGTGCCCATTCCATAAGTTTTGAAGGGAAAGCCGGAAAGCACGCACTGAAGTTGCACCAGTTGACTCAACCATAAACCCACTTAAACAAGCGCAACATTCACCCTAGACAAACCCGAAGACCTAAACCAAGCCTAAACCAATCTGAAGCCGTTTTGATGAGCTAGGGATCTCAGGTGGAGGTTCCGAAGGATGAGGTGAAGAATGCAGTCTTCGACTTGTTCGACCGCGATGACAACAACATCGTCGCACCTTCGCCGATTTGGGGTGAAACATGGCACGTGAAGAACCAGATCCCCCAAAGCGGGCTCTTGGGTTTGGGTAACCCAATATTACTTCAGACTAACCCGCAAATGCAAAAACCCGACTAGTCGAAGGAACACATCAACTGGATCATGTCCTTGCTAAACTGGAACCACCCCTAACTGTTTGAGACAGACGTGGTTCGGGCAAAAGCTCCAGCAGTTTGTGGTTCACTGGGAGGGTACATGGAACGGGCCTGGAATTCCTACCACAAAAAACCAGGAGAATCAGGCTCATATTTTCTCACACTCCTTCGCGAGAGCTTAGCATTTTTGACCAAGGCTCATGTGGGTACGCATCAGAAAGGAACCTGAGCCATAAAAACTTTGCGTCGGTTTCCGTTTAGTTCTCTCCGCAAGCTGCAAAAAGGGGCGACCGAGCTTAAGAAACGCACACACACACACACACCAGCCCACACACACTCACACAAACACACAACAACACCAACACACACACACCATACCATATACACATGCACCATCGCACAACAAAATGCAGCAACAGCAACAACAACAACAACAACAACAACAACAACAACAACAACAACAACAACGGCAGCGGCAGCAGCAGCAGCAGCAGCAACAGCACCACCACCACCACCACCACCAGCACCACCACCACCACCACCAACAACAACAACAGCAACAGCAACAGCAACAGCAACAGCAACAGCAACAGCAACAGCAACAGCAACGACGACGACGACGACGACGACAACAACAACAACAAAGACAGACAACAGCAGCAGCAGCAGCATCAGCATCAGCAACAGCAACAGCAACAGCAACAGCAACAAAAACAACAACAACAGCAGCAGCAACAACAACAACAACAGCAGCAGCAGCAACAACAACAGCAACAGCAACAACAACAACAACAACAACAACAACAACAACAACAACAACAACAACAACAACAACAACAACAACAACAACAACAACAACAACAACAACAACAACAACAACAACAACAACAACAACAACAACAACAACAACAACAACAACAACAACAACAACAACAACAACGACAACAACAGGAACAACGACGACAACAACGACGACGACGACGACGACGACGACGACGACGACGACAACAACAACAACAACAACAACAACAACAACAACAACAACAACACAAACATCAAACAACAGGCGACAACCGACAAACGACAAACGACAAACAACACACACACACACAACACACAACACGCAACAAACAACAAGCAACAAACAACCAACAACCAATCACAAACAACCAACAACCAACGACCAACAACACACAACACACGACAAACAACCAACAACCAACAGCCAACAACAAACAACAAACAACACACAACACACAGACACAGACAGAGACACACACACACACACACGCCTACACACAACACAACAACACGCCACAACACACGACACACCACACACCCACACACCAACGCACAACAACACGCCCACACACATCTACACACGCCGGCGCGCACACACACACACACACAGTCCAACACACACCAAGACACCAAAACAACACACACCAACACGCGCACACACACACACATATACAAATGCCTTTGACGTTGCACCCAGTGCCGCGACATTCTCCGACTGGAGGATAGGTGAGAGGGCAGTCCTTTCACACTGCTTTGTTGAAAGCTGTGAAAGCCTACACGCGAGAACATGCGCGTTTCCCCTCACCGACAAGGTTGGGAGTCAAATATCCCTGCACGTGAGGATATGATGGAGCTGGTCTGCGGCATCTCTTTGCTTTGCAAGGGCTCCGAGGATATCTGTGGTCATGTGGGCAGTCATGGGGCTCCGAAGGGGAGCGGTTGGGTGTTGAGTACAGGTTGGAGCCTCTGTTTTTGGGCGCCAAGGTAGAAATCAGCTCAAGGTGATAGATTTAGGGGAGCCCCATTGTTCAAGTCTACTCCGCCATCAAGCATTGACCTATCACACAACTAGGAGTTTTATTGAATTGGGGTTCTCATTACTTGGCACGATCAGGGTGAGGAAGTACATGCTTTGTACAGGATGACAAGATCCAGGCTGTGTTCAAGGTGTTCGACGAGAATGACGACGGCAGCTTGGTAGATACTTGGGTTTTGCAACCTTTTGTTCTGGGAAGTGTCGCGTTTCCCGTTTTCCCTTTCCTTCATTCGCAGGCTTCATCTCCATGGATGAGATGTACAAGTTCCTCACATCTGTCTACAAGGTGGTGCTGACGCCCGTTTCTTGGCCGTCAATCATGGAAAGGATCCTTCTTGGGATTCATGACGTCATGACAGTAGATGACACAACTTCTGTGGGTAGGTAAATGGTAAGAAATGCTGGCATTTTGGCGGTTTGAGGCTGTATCAAAGTCGGCAACTGGAGGTCTTCCTTAAACATGTGGCCCCCCGATTTTAGGAATTTGCATTGGATACACTGCGGCGTGAGGCTGTGATTGGGGCTATGAACAGCATGGGCGTGACTGTGGAGTCTGCAGAGGCGCACCCGTGAATCCATCGCAGCCAATTTTGGACCAAACTGTGCCTTAGGACTTGGCGTCTGTGACGTCGCTGGAGTGCTTCAAGTCTGCGGATTTGACGCCCAGATGCAAAAAGAGGGTTGGCAATCTGAAGAGCTCTGGCCGAGGGCTGCCAAGGATGCATGAACTCAGCCGCCATCTCAGGAACCATGATGGACGGCTATCCATCGATGAGCGCAGCACTCAGCCATGCTGCAATCCTTTGCCGCATCCGGCCATCAAAACCTTCGTAGATGAACGTCAGTATGGGCTGGCAAGCTGAGGTTCAAAGCGTGGTTCTACGGCCCTCGCAATGATCCGGCCTTCATGTTCTCGCCAGTTCGCAAGCTGCTGCAGTGAGACCGGATTTCTTTCTTCGGACGCTCGAGGAAATTTTCCGAGAGATCCCCTCACCTTACATGGCAAGAAGATCCTTTTCCCTGACCTAAGAACCTAAATGCTTTGGGGCGATTGACTCCCCAAAGACCTCAAAGAAGGAGGTTTTGGGTTCGGGTTTGGAGACATTCGGAACCCATATCAGCTTTGGAACCCATTGATCAGCATTTCTAGGTTTGGCCTTTGCGGAGGTGGGGAGGTTATGTATTTGTGGGTGGTGGTTTTGGTTTGCACGTTACTCGTTTGCTCGTCACCACTGTGATATTCTTGCTTTGGGGTTTGGTCTGGGTGTTTTTGTGATGTTCAAAACCTATCCTTGAGGAAATACGTCTAGGCCCCACTTGGCCAAGTGAGAACCCGGGCAGTCCGAACGTACGCGCTCTGATCCAGGCCTTGTTTTGGCTATGGAAGGCCTGGAATCGGATTCGACTGCACGCCTAATGTCTAGCACCTTCGATTGGGTGAAACGGCGCGATGCACATTGCCCCCCGAGCTCAGCTCGGAAGCGAAGTTCGGACGTTTGGCACGGGTTCACCTCAAGAATCAAAAACCCGAGGTGAAAGGTGGGAAGGGACAGTCCCAACCAGAAACAGGTCAGGTGCGGCCGCCTGTTCTTTGCTTCGCCACTTTACCAGGCTTTCTTGTGACTATGCCGGATGTGGGGCCTTGGCTTCGAAGGAAGCTGGAGCATCGTGCAAATGGCGGGGCGGCGTTTGGCGACCTTCCAGCAGCGGAGGCGTCTGCGCAGCCCCCATCGCTTTCGAACGTGAAGGCCCCCGGCCCGAAACCAACTCGCACCGCAAGACCACACGCGCGGGTAGACGCGCACGCTTTGGGTGCGTGAAAGCCAACGGTGGCACAAACCGAAATGCGGCTGTCAGCCGTGGCAAGTGTCGGAATGTCGGCCCCAGATTCATAGACCCATGTTGGGGAGTGTCCCTTTTAAAGCCATCGCTTTTCCGGGTGACACCCTTTCAATTGGTAGGATGGGCTTATTCATCCGGGGTTCCCACGATAGGCTAAGCTCAATCAAGGTCATGGGCTGTGAGTTCCTGGGGAGTCACAGCCACGCGGTGCGAGGATTATGCGCAACTGCTTCAGGCAAGCAGCCTGGCCAACAGAAAATCGTGGAGAGAGAAATCGGGACATGTGGAGCTGTTTGTATGGGAGCCGGTTCCGCCCACGAGAGTTTCAGAGGCCCTCAAACTGGGACGACTCGACAGGTGTCTCCCTTCCAAGAGGAGGATGCTGACTCTGCGCCGCGCTTGGACACGCAGCTTTCCGCTTAAAGCTGAGACCTGGGGTTCCATGCTCTCACTGGTTTCAAAGGAGAAACTGCAGCCGCTCTGGCTGCAGGGAGCGCGCCCGTTTCGGCCCCGGATTCTCACCGGAGCTTGGCGCCCTGCGCTTGCCGCTTGCCGCTTGCCGCGGGCGCCATGCAGGCTTTGCCAGTGGCCGTGAGTGGGTCCTGGGAAGCTTGGAATTGCAAGCTGTCTGCCGCGATGTCGGTCTCTGCAGCCTGACTCCAAGCGAATCTCCACTTTTTGATCCTTTGGAGCCTGGCCCAAAACAATGACCCTCTGCGAGTCACAGCAAGTTCACGACGAAATTCTGCATGTGCGCCAGCCATGTCCTTCGGTGATCTGAAGCGTAAGGAGAGGCTCGGTCCTCTATCCCTGCCCGGCCGGCTGCCCCAGTTGGGCTTCTGACTGGGCCCATGGCTTCCGAACCCGAAAACGAGTTTCCATCAAAAGCCGTTCGTGCAATATGGGCGTGGCCCATTTGAAGAAGCAACACAAGTTTCCGCGTGGACTTTTTAGGCATACGCGCACATGTCCGTTTGGACAATGAAATCATGCCCGCAGAAAGGTTCTGGTTGATTCCTTTCATTGGGACCCTTCGGGAAAAGAAGACTTGCTTCAACCCAAAGGACAACCAGGCCATCAAGGAAATTTTCAGGTATTGGAGTTTTTATTGGATATAAACCTAAACACCGCTTTAGGGGATGTATACCGCTTTGTCTTCCCCTCCTTGTCCAGGTGATTTGCTAATTACTGTTCATGAATGGTGGCAGCTTGCATGGACAGAGGCTAACAGTTCACACTCTTGTATGAACCATCAGGGAGTCCTCTTGCTGTACATCCTATTGCTATGGCTCAATGATTTTCCTCGGACGCCCAGGGCGCCCATGCGATCGCGCTGGCCCCGCAAGGTTCGGGCGCCCTGGGTGCCTTGGCGAGTTGGCGTGGGGATGAAGTGATGGTTTGGGTTGGTCGGGAATGTTTGCTCGTTTGGTTGGGCGATTGGCTTGCTTGCCTGGTTGGGTGGTTGGGGCTAGCTTGCCTGGTTGGGTGGTTGATTGGTTGGTTGGGCGATTGGCTTGCTTGCCTGGTTGGGGGGTTGATTGGTTGGTTGGTTGATTGGTTGGTTGGTTTTGTTTGGTTGGTGGGTGGGTGGGTGGTTGGTTGGTTGGTTGGTTGGGTCGGTCTGTCGGTCGGTCGGTCGGTCTTGTTTGGTTTTTTTTTGTGTGTGTGTGATGTGTCTTGAGGGTGCTGCGTCGGTACGACTTCGCCAGCTATGCTGAGATTGGAGAAGTGCACCGCTGAAGTTGCCCTTCAGTTGTTCAATCAAGCCTTTCCCTGGCTATCCCAAAATCAACAACGCGCATTGTTCACCTTTATCCTTTAGGGAAGTGCGTAGTGGGTAAAAGCTTCAGTGTTTGAACACGTGTGTGGGGTCTCCTGAACCAAAGATGGCTTTGGGGTTAAGAGTGAAAAAAGCTTTAAAAGCGCATTGTTCATCTTTAACCTTCAGGGAAGTGCGTAGTGGGTAAAAGCTTCAGTGTTTGAACAGGTGTGTGGGGTCTCCTGAACCAAACATGGCCCTGGGATTAAGAATGAACAAAGCGCATTGTTCACCTTTATCCTTTAGGGAAGTGCGTAGTGGGTAAAAGCTTCAGTGTTTGAACACGTGTGTGGGGTCTCCTGAACCAAAGATGGCTTTGGGGTTAAGAATGAAAGCTTTAGAATGAACAAAGTGCATTGTTCACCTTTATCCTTTAGGGAAGTGCGTAGTGGGTAAAAGCTTCAGTGTTTGAACACGTGTGTGGGGTCTCCTGAACCAAAGATGGCTTTGAGGTTAATAATTGTTCATCTTTAACCTTTAGGGAAGTGCGTAGTGGGTAAAAGCTTCAGTGTCTGAACAGGTGTGTGGGGTCTCCTGTACCAAACATGGCCCTGGCACCTTTATCCTTTAGGGAAGTGCGTGGTGGGTAAAAGCTTCAGTGCTTCAACAGGTGTGGGGGGTCTGTGGAATCAAAGATGGCCCTGGGATTAAGAATGAACACACCGCATTGTTCATCTTTAATCAGTGGGGAAGTGCATAGTGGTTAAAGTATTGGTAACAGCCTCAGTGTTGAAACACGTGTGTGGGGTCTCCTGAATCAAAGACGGCCCCGGGATTAACATTCGGGAAGTGCGTAGTGGAAAACAACTTCTGTGTTTAAACGTCTCCTGAACCAAAGATGGCTTTGGGGTTATAAGAATGAACAAAGCGCATTGTTCATCTTTAACCTTTAGGGAAGTGCGTAGTGGGTAAAAGCTTCAGTGTTTGAACAAGTGTGTGGGGTCTCCTGGACCAAAGATGGCCTGGGATTAAGAATGATCAAAGCGCTTTGTTCATTTTGATCCTTTCGGGAAGTGCGTAGTGGGTAAAAGCTTTAGTGTTTGAACAGGTGTGTGGGTAAGAATGAACCAACTGCATTGTTCATCTTTAATCAGTAGGGAAGTGCATAGTGGGTAAAGTAGTGGTAACAGCCTCAGTGTTTAAACACGTGTGTGGGGTCTCCTGAATCAAAGACGGCCACGGGATTAACATTCGGGAAGTGCGTAGTGGATAAAAGCTTCAGTGTTTAAACACGTGTGTGGGGCAAAGATGGCCCTGCGATTCAGAATGAACACACCGCATTGTTCATCTTTAATCAGTAGGGTCAAGTTGTGGTAACAGCCTCAGTGTTTAAACACGTGTGTGGGGTCTCCTGAGTCAAACGCTCGAAGCGATAGGACCTTTTCCGGGATTCAGTCGTCGCGTATGGGCCTTGTGGCCCCCGGACACAGGGGGTCAGACCCTTGGCGACCACACTGATGAGCGAAATCCTGCGCCAGGTGAAATGGAAGAAACGTATTGTGAAGAACATGGAACAAACCACGTACCAATTGGCTTTGCCATCCGCATCGGGGTGTTCTTGACAGCTCGCCAAGGACTGCTTGGCCTGTGGTGGCCCTTTTTGCAGCCGCGGGCGCCAGGATTTGCCGCGGCTTGGTTTCGAAACCGGCCAACTCCTCGACTGGATGACTCCATGTTTGTGTCCTTTGTTAGGCACCCCCCCAACCCAAATGGACGGTTTCCTCTTAGCTGTGGGGAACAGATGGAGCTCGTAAAGGGGGATCTGATTTTTTTGCCACGCAATGCAAGAGGCACGGCAGACACGATTTCGGGGAGGGCAGGTTTGGAGAAATGCCTCGCATGTCTGGCATCAATCCAGATAGCAAACCAATTTGATGCAGCTTGCGTCCACATGGGCTGAAAAACATACCCCGCGCCTTTTCGTTATGTAAGGGGCCGTCCCTTAACTTGTTTCGCAGGCCAAAACCATTGTAAACCGATACAGAGGAAAAAAAACCGATACCCCCAGAAGCAATGAAGACACACATCAGGTCCTAGTTGTTGTCGCAAACCAAGATTGCGGAATCATAAATTTGCAGGGCCCAAACCGATACCCAAACCGATACCCAACCGATACCCAACTCATTGGCCGCCATGCCGAATCCAACCAGCTGCCCTGCAGCCTTCTCTGGAGCTGCCAACATGTACTTTGTGTACTACATTTGTACTGAAAAGTTGCGACTGCCGCTGTGGAGCTGCCAAAATGTACTTCGTATACTACACCATACTACACTTGCTTGCACTGAAAAGCTGCGACTTTCGAGCCGGAGCTGCCAAAGTGTCCTGCGCATACTACTGAAAAGTTGCTACTTTCCAGCTGGAGCTGCCAAACTGTACTTTGTGTACTACACTTGTACTGAAAGTTGCGATTTCCAGCTGGGGCTGGGAGCTGGCAGAGTGTACTTCGCCTACTACACTTGTACGGAAAAGTCGCGACTTTCGAGCCAGAGCTGCCAAAACACTGCAAACCGATGCAGAGGAAAAAACCGATACTGACCGATACTGAGGCATAAGGATACAAGGGTTGTCCACGGGTTTTTTTTTCAACCCACATCTGTCTAATTCATAGAAAAGGGCTGGGCCTCCATTCAGGGATCTATTGGGGCTCGTCATCAGGGCATTCCCACCATGCTTTTTGCTTCGTTGGCAAGCGGAGCATCATGCATACCGGCGGGCCTCATCACTTCCGTTAACTTGTGCTGCTTGGGTCGAGCGTTTAATTGGGACTGAGGACCAGCTGGAGCCCCGGTCTCAGAATGTCAGGTTGTTGTATTGTGTGGCGTCTTTGGTGAGGTAAACGCAACATAGAATCACCTTTGTGTCAGCACTCGTGCTCTAGGCCAAGCGTCCATGCACCCAGCTGCGTGGGTTGCTCAGGGTGGTCGAGAGGAGTCGGCATTGAACCATTTTCCATGACCGGGGGTTGTCAAAATATGGCCCCACTTTAGAACCTGGAGCCGCTGTTAAAGGTTTTCAACAACATGCAACAAGCGCCGCCCTAAATTTTGACAACCCTCCAACATCCTCCAACACCATGTTCCTCAGCCCACTGGTTGCAGCGACTTGAGCACGTCCCAGGTGCTCGGAATGATCCCTGGTTCGCCACCGTGAAAACGACGGAACTGGAAGAAGCTTTGCGAAGCCTCGGCTTCGACGATTTTCCCAAAGTGCAAAGAAGAAATCACTTGGCCGCTCGTCCCACAGAAGGCTTCACAGAAGTGGAGTCTGTCGAATTTGGGGCCAGGGAGTGTCGCATTACCCCGTTCCACCCAGATGGGTGTTCCCAAAACAGGGGTCCCCTCAAATGGTTTGTTTTCCGTCAGTTTTGCTTAAAACATATTGCAACACAACTGGGGTCCACCATTCAGAAGCTGAAGCTGCTGCTTACAACAGGTGGGGCGGCAACTTCTGAATGGGCAAACCTGCCGGCTCTAGGAAGAAAGTTAGCACCCCCGTGCTGGATAGGTGTTAGGCCAGGACGGCTTGGGCAGAATTCCGTTGAGTGGAATTCCTTTGCGTGCCCTGAGCAAAAACAGAAGAAGAAACGTGCCTGCTGAGACCCAATGGATTCAGAAGCTGCGCATCCCCTACGAGTTGGTGGAAGGGGCCTTGAAGGAAGTGCGCATGAATCGGAAGGCCGGAGACAGGGTATGGCAACGCGTGGACCCATGGCGTGTGGGTCCCCATGTTTCATGTCCACAACCCCCATGTGGTAACTTGACATTTCTACCACCATTTGTTCGGCCAAGTTGGTAAGTTGTTGGCAACGTGGGCTAACCTGGCTATGGGGTTATAGCCCAAGTGGCGATCACCGCTTGCTAGCTTGGCGCAGCTGGAGGCTGAGGCGAGGAAGAAGGCCAAACAGGCAGCCAACGCCAAGAGGGAGGAGGAGAAGCGAGCCAAGGAGCAACGATCCAAGCAGAAAAAGTTCAGGCGCATCCCTCAGCTCATGGTGGTTGTCACCAGGCCCTGTGATTCCTTGGGAATTTGCCATTGGCAATACTCGGCAACCAGAATTTGTGGCAACCAGTTTTTCCAGGTTTTCCATGATGGCTTCCTCTGGTTACCTACGATGCCGGGCTCAGAAGCCTTTTCGACTTGTCATTTTGTGCAGGGGGTCTAAGCGCAAGTAGCCAGGCGCAGCCATGTACGCACCCAGTGCTTCCCGTGACCATAGCACCCAGACTCCCAGTGCTGGGGGACTGGGAGCGCTGGGAGGAGGCGCCCAAGTTTTGTCCTTCCTTTGCCAGGTTTCACACACGCGGTACTCACTTGAAGCTAGAAGCACAGGCTTAGGGTAAGCGGGTTTTATATCTTCAAAGCCAAACTCAGAAATACGGGTCAGCCAGGGTGTAGGGAGAGTCCCCAGACCAAAATGTGCAATTGCAATTGTATTTTGTGCATGGTTTTGCACCTATTTGGAACTTCAACAGGTGTTGATTGCGACTTGGGATGTTTCCTTGCCGCATGTGCCAATTTGCTCGCTTGTGCAGAATCTCAGAAAGCCACTGTGGGATATCTTCCAATTTTGCATTGTTTGCTTGTCTATGTTAAGCCAAGGGAGGAGTGTCCTTGCCGTGGGTATAATTGTGGGTTTGTCCCCAAATAGGGAGGACCTCAAAAAGATGGTTGCTGTCCGCAGGATTTCCCCCTCAAACCGGCCCAAGAAGCTACACCAGGAGAAAACAAGCGAAACCACCAGCCCCCCCCCAAAAAAAAAAAGAGGTTCGTGGGATGCACTTGTGCTATATAACGACGATTCCCCAGCGCTTGATTGCGCCAGGGGCCAAAGTCGAAGAGGGGGCTTGTTCCAGTTCACGGAGGGTCAGCTTCGGAGCGTGCTGAACCTCTGCGGCGTGCAGGGGACTAGCCAGTGGCCCAAGGAGGACCTGGCTTCTCGCCTGCGGGATTTTTGGACCTCCGAAAAAAGGAAAAACAAATTGTCCAGAAGTGGTGCCACCTGTTTTGGGTGGTTTGAGCGGAAAACCAGAGGGACAAGATGGGACAAGGACCTCCGAAAAAGGGGGTTCTCCGCGTTTTGTTGGGGGGGTGGCTGGGTTTTAGCGGAAAACCAGGGGGGACAACCACCAGTTTGGGGGTCGCCTGGAAAAGGACGCACCCAAAAAGTTGTGGCTTCCCTTTTGAAGTCCCTGGCCAAGTTGAAAAGGTACCCTAAAAGAAGCAAAATAAACACACACACACACATGCCCATTTCTCTTGAGGATTCAGGGCAGACATTGGGGCCAATGGGTAGGATCCTACACCAACTGGGATGGATGAAGCCCTATCAACACCACTGATTCAACAGGCGTTCCCATGTTTCCCTTGATGTTTGAGTGCTCAGAGCTTCCCTTGTTAGTTGGCTCATCCTGGGTCATCAATATGCAAGCAAATTTGCGCTTCAAGGTCAAGAAATTGGAGCGCCTGAAGATTCACGTGGCAGATGTGGAGGAGGTGATGGCAGAGGCCTCACAAAAAAATCATGGATTGCGACCATCAGGCTTCAAGGTAGCACCCTCCAAAATGCTCGGATGATCTCCACAGGGCCCCAGTCCAATTGAGAATTCTCAAGCCCAGTTCTTTTTCTCCATCTCCGCATGTGGTTCAGCATAATCTGAGTGCTTTTCTTCCCATGTCATGTTGGAGCAGTTTGCGTGGATCCGACTGGGGGGAAGGTAAGGATGAGTCCCTGCGGAGGTTGAGGATCCCGGCTTCTCAAGGAGGTCCCGTAGATCAAGGAGGCGGGATGCGCAAAAATCGGATGCAAAATCTGAGCTTCGAAGGAGCGATTTTGGGGGAGGGTAATGAGTGTCTTGAGGGATTGCTTGTGAATTGATTGGCGTTTTACCGGCTATTTTCCTTGAGTTGTTTGGGCCAACCAGGTTCCGAAATCTGGGCCCTGCGGGATAGATCTAGAGAGAGAGAGAGAGAGAGAGAGAAGGTGCAAGAATTGGTTGTTGCAGACTGCTCACTTGTTGTTTTTTTGGCGGGCAGGTCTAGGCCAAGGTCTCGCGCGGAGCGGGAGTTCTACAACTCCGGCATTGATGACCAGCAGGTCAGAGAGCACCCCGGCAAAAGACCGAGCCCGCACTCAATGAATACACCTCCAGAATTATCCACAAGTTCTCGGTTGCTAGGGCAACTGCTCAGATACCCCTTGGTGGCTTGGGGATTTGAGGCGGGTGCTCCAATCCACCGGCTCGAGGCCACCAAAGCTGAAGAGGCTATGTGTCGAACCCCCCAGGGTTTGGAAGGGGTTTCGCGAAGGGATGCGTGAAATTGGTGGCAAGGGCCATGCGATCCATGCGGTTTCAATACCCAGCTGCAAGGGATGGATGGTGGAAGGAGGGACTTGGAATCCCCACCCCCCTACAGAAAATAAGCACACACAAACAGAGAACGATTGCGAATAACCATGATTCTGAATACAGGCAGTCCATCCAGCAACAGGGGGGATCAATTCTCCGTTTCGAGTGTGTGCGCTCTGGCGTGTTGGCTCGGCCTCCTCAACATCCAGGCAAGGCAGTCTTTGCCCTTTGAGGTTTCTGCGAGAGGAGTACGAAGACTGGGACGACCGATATGACAGCGTCGACGACTACTATCGGTACACCATGGATGATGAGCCCTGGGAATCTGTGCCGTGGGATTTCGATGACTTTCTCGAGGACGCGCTGGGCTTTGCCACGGGGGCATTTTAGAGCTCATCGCTCCTATCGACACAGCTGTTCATTGTTGGTGGATAGGGCATGGCCTAGGCCCTGCCGTAGTTCATGGTTGATCTCAGATGTGAGGAAATGGGGGGAAGGATTTCCTTGCCTGAGTCGACAGCCAACCAAGGTTGATGTGTTGAGGAATGATCGCTAGTTGTGTCCGCGTGTTGCACAAGATTGTGGAATTGTGTGTGTGTCTTGTAGAATGTTCGCAAGTCGGCGTTGTACAATGACGGCCCTCCCATTCTACAGGGCTCTCTCTCTCTCTCTCTCTCTGTCTCTCTCGGGCGGCTCTCCGAATTGAAAACTCCATGGCTGAGCGGGAAGCCGATTCGACGCGACAGCGCTTCAGATGAACGACAATCAAAACGTGGGTGGATGAAGGTTGGCTAAGACAGTCTCAACCAAACGTGTGTTTGCTCTTTGGATTCCAGACATGGTTTTGGAGAGGCTCTGTCAACATCATCTCCCCTAAGGAGGACCCATACGAGAGACAGCGCGGCCGGGACTACTCGAATGCGGACTCGACTGCCGACCCCTGGGCTTCGGGCAGCTGGACGTACTCCTCCGCGCCTCTCCAAGGTCTCAGGCCGTTCATCTCAGCCGCAACCGGATTTCCAGGACCAATGCTCCCACGTCCTTCGGATTGTTGGTAGCAGTGTGTCCCTCATTATCAGGATTTCGTTCAAGTTTTCGGGGGGATTGAACGGCAACTTGCAGTTCTGCACCTTGAAGCCATTGTGGACCCCATGTTGAGTGGTATTTAAAGGAATTCCGAAAGGAAACAAACCATTTTGGTGGACCAATTCCACCCAAGCTTCACAACTCCGTCCCGTGCGGTGATGTTGATCTTGAAGCCATCCCAAGAAAACAACGGCTGCCTCTCACTTTCGCTTTTCACAGTCCCCCATTCTCGTGGACGCCCCTATGGGCCTCGAGTCCACCTTGTGGCCAAGGTGATTGTCTTTATTGGCACAATATGGCACAATGGTTGATCACCTACCAGCAATCATGCTGCTTTCACCACAACTGGGAAGTCCCCTTCAAGCATAGGCACTGCAAAAGACAGGCGACCAAACAAAAAATGATTTGAAATAAATTCTGAAAAGGGTAGCGCTTGTGTTGGGCAGCATCATAAAAGGGGTGCTTTTGTTGTTCCTATTTGTGTTTTGCGGGTCGGACCCCTAACCAGAGCAACCCTCAAGGGTCCCCTTAGAAATCGAAACCCCAAGGGTACCCAAACGAAAAAACGCGCGGCCCGCCAAGTCCGGCTACGGGTTTCGCTACGGGCCGGGACCGGCTTCCAGCTCAAGTCCGAAGGGCACGCCAGAGGAGGGGCGAACGAAGTGGAGGTGCTGTGTGTGTGCGTGTGCGTCCCTTTTCCAGGGTACTTTTTTGTTTGCCCTTGCTTGGTGGAAGGGCGTTTGCTGCTTGTTTTCTTTTTAGAGCGCCTTTTTTGGCTTGCCTGGCTTGCCCCCGTATTGTTGAGATTGTTTAGAACGGAAGGCCCTTCGAAATTCTTGGTGGCCACCAAAATCCAAGCTCCCAAATAAGAACCCATAAACATGGATGGGAGTGTTAACCGGGCTTCGTCCCCTAAAGGGGTCGTCATTGGGTCAGGGAAGAAAGGAAAATTCAATTCTCTATATGCGGATCCATAACGGGTATTCCCCAATTCGTAGACTCCCTTTTGGGAATTGGCAAGGGGGTTAGGGATTGGGGTCTTGCTGATCTTTCCCACTGGGTGGTGCATGGGTTACTCTCGCATTTGCGGTGCGAATGTGTCAGGAGACAATGATCCAGGCAATCCAAGAAGGGTGGAAAGTCGACAGCCTCTCCCGGATTCAGGCTGGGCGCCTTTTTGAAATGCGGCCCGACGAAAAAACAAATCATCAAATCGACTCGTCTTGGCCCCCAAATACTTCGACGATCTTTGACGAATTGAGAGATCAGGGTAGCAAAACTGTCCTCCGTAGGCTTGCTCTGAAACATTGTTCGGAAAATAAAACTATAAAAAGAAGCGGCGTGTGCTCAGCATGTTTGGGCCTCAATTTGACAATCTGAAATGGCAAGGGGCAAGCTGAGCTTATATTATGGTTCTTTAGGATTTGTTGCATTCAGGTTTAATAGGAACCTGGCTCCATGACCCTTCAAAATTGGGGCCTTGACATCACTCCTTTCTATTGGGTAACGTGCCCATTTTAAATCATGGAGCTCCAAGCACTGTGCAGGGTGGTCTGTCAAGAAACCTATCGGCACCAAGGCCTGTCAGCTGCTGGGGCTTTCGCACTCGCACTCCCTCACGGAGGTGCGAAGGGTTAGGAGGGAGATGGCGCTTCGATGGCACCCGGAAGCCTGGCCTGCACACAGTCGGAGAGGCGGCCTTTGCCCCGACAAATGGGGGCGTTTGTGTTTCGGAGTTCCCTTGAACCCGCCAAGAGGGCGGTTTCCTTAGACCCCTAAGCCCTAGCCCTTGATTCCACCAAGGGTAGACTTAAATCTGGTTAGCTTCATTCAGCCTGCCTTGGTGGAAGCAAACGTGGAACCCGAAAAAAAAACAAAAAACCTTTACACCCTCCGTGCGTTGGAAATCCAAACCATGCAAGTGAAGTTCACTTATAAGGCTTGCACAAGGAGTTTGAACATGCCACATGTGAAGTTGCAAGATTTTGGGAAGTTGATGACCAGAGCCTCCCGAAATGTTCACGTGAATTTTGTTCCATCATATCAACCAGCCTGTGAGGGCTGACCCTCCGGTTTTTGGGACAAATTGCACAGTGGAGGTGGGGCCAACCATCAGGGTTGGTCCCGGGTTTTGGAGGGTTGACCCTGGCAACTCAACGAATTGGTTGTGACTCCCGGCCTACGCTTCCAAAGGGCGTTTTCCACTGGATCGATCCGGACGCCATTCTGAGGACAAGAACCCAGGCAACGCCAATGCAGCTGTTGCCTTTCAGCTGGTCATGGCTGCCGCCGGTGTGCTAGCTCGATGATGCCTCCACCGCGGGCGGCTTGCGTTTGGACGTAAAACGGGCGTGTGCTTCCGATGAATAGCTGAGCTTGCAGCCCAGCGTGCGAGGGAAGGCAAGAGACATCGCCAAGCTTGGCCATGGCATTGAGGTGGTGCTGGCACCATGGAAGCCCAGTTCCTCAATGCGACGCCCTAAGTTGGCAATGGAACAGTTGGCCCTTTTCAAGCGCCAGGTCTGGTGAACCCGCCATTTGGTGCGAGCTGGAGGAGGAATTCGAGGGGGTTGCTTTTGATTGTGTGTGCGTGCAGCTCCTCAAAGAGACACGCAGACTTGTTTGCTTTCCAGCCTGACTTGCTGGGATTTATGCTGTGCTTTGTGCTTTCCCTTGCCTTGAGCCGCTTCCCGCGCAGCGTTTTTTTTGTGCAATTGTCTCGTCTTCGTTGCTGTTCTTGTCGCTTTGCTTTGATCAGCTTTGTTTCGCTTTGGTTTCGGTGACTTTCCTTGCCTTTGATTTGCTTCATGGATTGATTTGCTTTTGATTTGTTTCAGTTTGGACGTTAGTTGCTTCTACTTCGTTGCTTTCGCTGTGTGTTGCTATATGTTGCTATGCTTGCTATCTCGTTTGCTTGCCTGTCCTGGAATGGGTGCGGAACATGAGAATGCTCCATTTACCAGTGTCAGCGGATGTCAGCGGGCTTTGTACGAGGTCAAGGAAGCATGAAGCCGACCTTCGCTTTTGGCCAAGTTGCTGTCACTTGATATCAGGAGCAGGCGCCTCGCAGAGTCGATGAGCACTCCCGCCACGGTCATTGCGTGGCACTTTTTGGCTGCAGTCGCCGGAACCCAGCCCTTCTTCCCTCCTTGCGCTCCCGCCTGAATCCCAGGGAGAGTGGGGCAGGATGGATTTTGGAGAGGTGGATGTACATATCGTGTCTTTTTTGGGGTCCCCCAAAGGCTTCGGTTTTCTTTTGGCTTTCCTTTAAAACCCAGCGCCTTCAAAAGCATAAACACCCGGGCGTTGAGGTTGATGTGGGCCACTGCGATTTGTCGCCAGGAGCTTCAGAAGCGGAGTGCCCTGCTCAGTCCGAACAGGAAATCTTGTGGTTTTAAGCCTTTGTTAGAGGGGATAACCAAATCCTCATTTGCCATTCTGCAGGGATCCTGCTCAGAAAATGTGCCGAAACTTGAGGGAGATGAGGGGTTTCCGAAGAGAACGATGGGGTGAATGAGAAGAGAGTGAGGTATAACAAGTTATAAGCAGCACTGCCTGGCCCATTTAGGGCAACATTTGGGGTGAAGCTTTTGGGGGAGCTTTGTAGTGAAAACAACAGTTGACATGAATACCGGCCTGTCTTTCTCTGGGCGTGCTGCGGTTCTTCTGGGGCCCAGAGGTCCCCCAATTTGAACCCCCAAATTGCTGGGGGCTCACGGTAAGCTACTGTGGATGGACCGGTTGGAAGGGAGTGCCACCTCGCAAGTCCTAACGCCCGCCACTCTGCCGTGCTCTTGCCTCAAGCTTAACGCTTTGACCGCCGGTGGGCCGAGCGAGTGTTGCACCCAATGTGATAGACACGAGGGAGTTGAAGACGTGCGATTGAGTATCACTGCATTTTATTGTGCACACGTTGTTTTCTAGTGAGTGGAAAGAATGCGGTTGGGCATGGACTCCGTGCATACACAATTACACGTCTGATTCAATGAATGAATGAATGAATGAATGAATGAATGAATGAATGAATGAATGAATGAGTAAATGAATGAATATATGGCCACTAAGCTACAGAAATGAATCCATACCTCTGTATATGCATAAGATGTGTACAATCATATTATATGTATAAAGATGCATCCATGCACACGATATATATATATGTGTACATGTGCTTATGCATATATATATATATATATATTTGCAGATTTGCCCATCCACGGCATTGACTGAAGACTCAAGCTTCCTGCGGTAGGCGCGTAAGCGCTCAGCCGCACCATGGCGAAAGCCGGGTCGGACCCTTCGCCGCCCATGCCAGGGATGGTATGGGTTGGCAAGGCCGACGATGTGAGCGCGGCTCCTTTTGTGGCTCAGTCCTGGGATTCAAGCCGATACATGGGCGTACCTACAGCGGTTCATCTAAATCTAAATGGACTCAACCACTACCTAAAAAAGGGATTAAACCCCAAGAGCGCTTTCCATCCGAAGCTCACTGAGGGAAACCCACTTTCTTTCTTTTGGGCGGGGGTGGCACCTGTTGTGAGTATGAGGGAAGAATGCTAGCAGCGTTTCGCTGAACCCCACGTTTGCGACCAGGGTGTGGGTCCCGGACGAAGAGGAAAAAAGCGGCGTTTTTGGCACAGGTGAAGAGTGATGCGCCCCCAAGCGTGCTGGAGCCACTTGGCTCGGAAAGATTTCTCGCGCTGGCGGTAAATCTTGCTTTGGGTCGTGGAAGGTGGCTGCAGGACACAGATTCACATAAGACTTGCCAATCTTGTCCAGCAGGGTTGCAAAAACCAACGTCATTTCCCATGGTTTCAGACACGTTGCCATGTCTGAACTAGGCGAGCCTTCGAGCAATTTGGGCCCATCAAGGCTCTGGCCACTGCGCTTTTTCCTGGAAATTCATTTTTCTGCGTAGGCCGTGGAGACCGGCTTTGCGGGCTTTGCATTTGTCCGTTTCTTGGAAGATGGCGACGCAGACCAAGCGGTGAGGCGCGGCCTCAAGTCGAAGATTCCATTGGAGCGGTAAGATCTGCCAGGTCGATGCATGACCAGCTTGTGCCCGGGGTGGGCAAGGTCTTGGCACAAAAGGCGAGAGAGACGAAGCGGCCGCCCATGCTTGTGTTGCGTGGTGCAGGCGACGCAGCGGGGATACCAGGACCTTGGTAGAGAGGGGTGGGGTAGTGTGACAGTGTGCTTGGTCGCATGGATCAGGATGCGTTGAACAAGCGGGAGGCTTTCCGGAGGCGGGTGCCGGGGCAGAGATATCCGCACACAGCCTCCCTCATAAAGAGGGCTGGGGCGCGTACCGTTTGCAGAGTCCACGCCCAGAGTGCCTGGCAAGTCTTTGGGTATTGCCCGGCCTTTCCTGGAGTTCGATCCTGTGTCAGGTCCGGACTTCTGGGCGCTCGTCGCCCGGGGCCAGGGCCGCAAGGGCCGCGCGGGCCGCAAGGCGTGGGCACAGTGAGCGAGCGAGCGGGCGGAAAGTGACGGCCTAGGTGACCGCGCCGTGCGCCACGACCGCCGCTGGCTTGATCTGGGGGTTTGCGCCCCTTTTCTGAGGCGTTACGCAGTTGATGGACTTACATTCTTACGCCTTTTGTTTACGCTCCATGCAAAACAGATGTGACAAAAAGCGAGGTCTTGGCCGTAAGCCTCCAAATGCCTATCTTCATCACAACATATAGAACACTGCCCATGCCTCTTTGAGTTGTTTCCTCTGCGCCCAAGGGACTCCACTTCAAACCCACCTGAGTCACTGAGGCAGGCCCTCGCCCGTGCGGCCAGCCGAAACCTGGAGGAGGCGGATCCGAAGTCGAAGTCGGCTCCGTGGGGTGTGTGGAGGCTATCAACACCGTGGTGCAAAAAGGGGAACGACGAGGAACACCAGGGTTTCGGGCCCCTAATCCAGGGCTCACTTTGTGAAGTTTCTTACTTGGGGTTAGGGGTGTTTGTTGAGCCCCTGCGGGATGTTGACAGACGCAACTAACGATTCGCGTTCAGGGAGCCATACCCATGGCCTACGCAAGGAGTTTTGGCCGGTTTTGGGCCACATGTATCTGATTTGCACCAAGGGGGCCAAGGCCAACCAGTGAACAGTTCTCCCCACGCCCCCCGAAACTCAGAGCATTGTGTCCGAAAGAAGCACAGGGATGCCAAGAATCCCCCAGTCCCACTTTGGTTGAAATCTGTTTCGGGATCGACCGCCCCCTTTTGGATCCTTTCCGGAGATTCCCACCCATCTTCGCCAAGAGGTTTGGGCGGCGTTCCGGGAAGCTTCGCGGACTGCCAGGTCCGATCCTGGCCGAACAGCTGCACGAGGCCCTCGCGGCAATAGCGCGGGGTGCTCAGGGAGTCCGCCGAGCGCTCGGGAAGTTCCTAGCACCCTAGGGGGACAAGCTCATCTCCGAAACTTGCAAATTTGCCAAGCAACAAGCAAAACCATGGTACATTTTTTGCATCATCTCGAAGGTGGCTCGGGGATGGAGTTAGGTGGACGGACAGGCAACTCCACTTCCCCCCGCTAATCTCTAAAGGCTGGTGAGAGAAACCATCGCCAGTTCTGAGGGTTCGGCGCTCGCATTTAGAGGCAAGATTCTCTCAGCCCATCCTTTCTCGCAACAGGACTGAGGCAAACTTCTGTTTGATTCTTGTGTGGCTTTCAGCCAAGAAACAAGGCGGGGCCTGCTCAAAAGACACAGCCACATTCTGATGGCAGCTGCCGGGGTTCCCTTTCCCTTTCATAAGAAAACATCACCTTGGGCAATTTGGGTACGGAGCCACAGAAGTTTTTGTCCAATGTCCCCCTTCAATCCACTAGAGTCGGTCCCCCCAAGAACCACACCCCATACCTAGGCCATCCTTGGGCACATGTTGTGCGATTTTCCCGGATCGAGCAAAAAGAAAAAAGCCAGTTGCAGACAAACACGCTGATTTCGTGAAACGAACGCTCAATGGCAACATTGTTCCGGTATGTTCCGGTGTGTGCTTTCCAGTTTCCACACATATTCGCTCGTTTTGGACAAGTCCATGGTGCGCCCATTTCCATATCCCGCCCAATCTGCGCAATGAGCAGCAAGAAGCTGTTAGCCTCAAAAAGTGCCATGGCAGGTCCCTGAAAACCTCACACCCCGCTGGATCCATTTTCTGTAGAAACCCCCCAACACAAGCACCCAATCAAAAACCCGACGACAACACTGGATACAAAATAATTATAGTGGTGAAACGGATTCCTGAGAGCTGGATGCACACTGTTTGGAGGGAACCAATAAAGAAAGCAAAAAGTACAGAAGGCAAAAAGCAAGATAACCAGACAAAAGCAAGAGAAATAGCAAAAAAATCAAGGGAACCAAGCACCACATTTAACCCTCTACGCGTATCTACTGAGTTGGGACCGGCCCAGGTAACCCTTGCAGAAGCTCCCGTGCCGCGCTTTTCCCGCGTCGCCCGCGGCACCCGCAACGCCCGCGCCTGCAGCCGATCGCGCTCGCGCAGCGGCCAACGCAGCCGCAGCGAGGGCCCATCCGAAAGGCGAGACATCGACATGGACCCTGGGGCCTTTTTAATGGTCTCAATATTTTTCTATCCCCGCAGCTACAAAAAGCAAAGTGTGCCGAAACTCGTCGTAAAGTCACTCCTTGTTTTTTCCTCTCCCAGCCCAACGGATGGCAGTGGTGGTTTTCCGACTTGCGGATTTGGATTAGGGATCCCATGTTGAACAACCCAGGGATCAAACTGAGGGGCACCTCGTTTGACATACGTGTAAAAGTTTACTTTGCCAGGTTGACGCAGTAAAGGTTGGCAATTGCAACAACTTTCGAATTGGGTTCACAAGGTATGGGCCGATTCCAAACTCGTGATGCTTCTGGAAAGCAAAGGCTGCCCAAATCTGAGGGGGGAGTCTCGTTTTGAGTCAGCTGCCAGGGGGAGTCTGCCAGAGGATGACCGGAGGCTTTGGCCCCTGGCGGTTCCAGAGCGCTTGCTTGTTCTTCCAGTAGGTGCGCTCGTGTACACATATGTGTATATTCGTTCATATTATGTGTGCATGTATACAAAATACATATGTATATATATATATATTATATTATCATATATACACATGTGTTTTTTGGTAATGGTTTTATTTGTTTTTAGCCAATGGAGGGTCGACCCCCTCGGGTATTGACAGGGAACACATCCATCCTGGGTTTACGACGGACAGCACTCCGTGCATCGATTTACAGGCTTGTGACGCGGGGCTGCATTTTGGCAAAAGGCAGGCTCAAACCGAGGGGTTGCAGTTGAAATGGAATAGACCTTCGGAATGCTGAGATCAAATTGCACAAGCCACCTACCAACTGAGCAGGGTTGAAAACCACTTTGAATTGCGATCACGGCGGTTGGTCAGAAGGGCCCTTGACGCAGGCAAGCATGACGCGGCGTAATGCCGCATAAGTGTGTTGCCCACGTGCAAGTGGACGTAGGCTGCGCGTGTGCTCACGCAAGTACCTCGGCGTAAGACTTCCTGACCACCTAGACTTGAACGCTGCTCAACTGGGTCCAGCCACATTGTCATCAAGATTCTGGTTCCAGGGAAATGGCACCCCGCTGGGTTTAAGTCGTTCCTGGCAGCAACCAACTAAAAAAAGCAAAGTGTGCCGAAACGGGTCGTAAAGTCACTCCTTGTTTTTTCCTCTCCCAGCCCAACGGATGGCAGTGGTGGTTTTCCGACTTGCGGATTTGGATTAGGGATCCCATGTTGAACAACCCAGGGATCAAACTGAGGGGCACCTCGTTTGACATACGTGTAAAAGTTTACTTTGCCAGGTTGACGCAGTAAAGGTTGGCAATTGCAACAACTTTCGAATTGGGTTCACAAGGTATGGGCCGATTCCAAACTCGTGATGCTTCTGGAAAGCAAAGGCTGCCCAAATCTGAGGGGGGACTCGTTTTGAGTCAGCTGCCAGGGGGAGTCTGCCAGAGGATGACCGGAGGCTTTGGCCCCTGGCGGTTCCAGAGCGCTTGCTTGTTCTTCCAGTAGGTGCGCTCGTGTACACATATGTGTATATTCGTTCATATTATGTGTGCATGTATACAAAATACATATGTATATATATATATATTATATTATCATATATACACATGTGTTTTTTGGTAATGGTTTTATTTGTTTTTAGCCAATGGAGGGTCGACCCCCTCGGGTATTGACAGGGAACACATCCATCCTGGGTTTACGACGGACAGCACTCCGTGCATCGATTTACAGGCTTGTGACGCGGGGCTGCATTTTGGCAAAAGGCAGGCTCAAACCGAGGGGTTGCAGTTGAAATGGAATAGACCTTCGGAATGCTGAGATCAAATTGCACAAGCCACCTACCAACTGAGCAGGGTTGAAAACCACTTTGAATTGCGATCACGGGGGTTGGTCAGAAGGGCCCTTGACGCAGGCAAGCATGACGCGGCGTAATGCCGCATAAGTGTGTTGCCCACGTGCAAGTGGACGTAGGCTGCGCGTGTGCTCACGCAAGTACCTCGGCGTAAGACTTCCTGACCTAGACTTGAACGCTGCTCAACTGGTGCTGGAGTTTGTCCATCCACATTGTCATCAAGATTCTGGTTCCAGGGAAGTGGCACCCCGCTGGGTTTAAGTCGTTCCTGGCGGCAACCAATCAGAACACGGAACTTGCCAAGTTCCAAAGTCAGACACTTGCAAAGTGTTTTTCCTGCCCATGCAATATGCCCCAGATCATCTGACACCCAAACATGCATGTTTCCTGGTGACTCAGCTTCCCACTGCTCCCCGCAGCCTGAGAGGCTGGACGAGGCACGGCCCAGCACGCTAGGCCGCAGGGGCCCCAAGGAATCCCGTTTCGTCCCGCCCTCTTGGCACACCTCTTGCAAAAGTGTCTGAGGAATGCTTTTTCTTGTTTTGTGGTTTTGTGGTCTGTGTTGGTTTTCTGAAGTTTTGTTTTGCTTTGGGCTTTGGGCACGGCTGGTCCACTAAAAAGTTTACACACAGAAATGCACTCCTGCAGACCCCTGCCCGGAGTGCACTTTTGCGAATCTGAACCCCTGACCCGTGGGCGGGGTCCTTGATCTGTAGGGTGCTCGCAGAAATGGGATGGACAGAGCCCTATGGATACTGGGATAAACCAGTCAGCTGGTGCGAATTGGATGTTGTCAATCTTAAGCAGTGTTCATCCGTGGAGAGTCTTATTCAGTTTTGTCAGGCTCACCCCAAACACCTTGACCACAAGAAACGTCTACCCAGGCTTCCCCTGGAGTTCTCAGACCTGCATCCCTGCCCATAAAGCTTGTGAAGGCCCTTCCCAAACCCTTCAAGAAGCTTCTTTCAAGATCTCGCCCAGGCACCACCCGACATCAGGCCAGAGCTCAGTGGCAATTTGGCCTCGATTTTGTGCATGAGTCAGACCGTGTTCGGTGGCAGGTGCTGTGCTTTTTTGACGGGGCCACTGTCTTGGACCTGTCGAAGCCTCAGAGAACGGGCGCAATTGGACAACATCCACGGGCATCAATTGGCTGGTGGTTGCGGGAAGGGGTTCGTTCACCCAGTACTGCGCAGTGAATGAAAATCCGACCTTGTAAAAGATACTAGGTCCCCCAGTAGTGCCCTTTTGCACTTTTTTGGGGGTTTTGGGTTCCCCCTACAAAAAATCAAAAAAAAAACATCGGGTACTAATCTCTCAAACCTGGAGGACCTAGGATATATGAGTGTGGCTCAAAAATACGCAGGTTTTGGTCCATGTTTCCCAGGGCAACCCATTTTGGTACAGGTTTTTTGAGCCACAGCCATATTGTGGACAAACCTTTCCAACTGGACTCGACCTCTGGTGGGAATCGACGGCAGGCTTCTGGAGGCGCAGTCCGGGAGTGCGGAGTATCCCTTCTCCTTCGATGGCCTGTCGCAGGAGGATGCCCGGGAACCAAAGGAAACGCGACCACAATTTAACAATGGAACTTGATCAGGGCTCCTTAAACGACACATCTTGCCCATTTGAAACATGGCTTTCTTTTTCCATCAAAATACAGGGAAACCACCATTTAGAAGGCAATGTTCAGGTGTATAATGCATCCGGATCCCTGTTGGTGAATCTCCTTTTCGGGGACCCCTGGCGTTAATTTGTAGGGGATCATCCCCTTCAAAATCAGCTGTCACCACAAAGTAAGCATGGAACCCTGCAGGCGCCGCCTTGAAAGGCAGGAGATCTGAAGCCTTGAGCTTTTGTTGGTTGTATCCAAATCCTGCGAGCCTGTGGTTGGGGCTTTGCGGTTGCCACTGGTGAGTGGCCAGGGGAATCTTGAATCGGTGTTCTTGAGCTTACTTTTCACCACGAGCAATGTCTTAGGGGGCCTGCCGCGTGTGGAAAAAATACCACACATACGTGTGTTTCAAGCCTGGAGCAGGTTGACTTTTCACCACCAGCAATATCTTAGGGGCCCGCCACGCAAAACAAACAGAAGACATACTGTGGATGCACAAAAACCTGCACCAACTAAGAAACCCTGGAATGATGATTCTCCTGTAAATACCAACAAATTTTGGTTTCCCATGGTTTCAAAGTGGTGCGAAATGGATTTCGTCCATCCACAGTATGTGTGTTTCAAGCCACGGGTGCAGATCGAGCAGTGAGGTAGGCACAGATAGGTCCCAAGCGGCCGATGTCGCCGGCTTCGAGGCCTGCGAGTCGCTGGCGGTGGCCGCAGACTTTGCCCAGCCAGGCCCGAACCATCGGTGAATAAATGTTTAGTGTGTCCTTTTCAAGTCGGTTTGGTGGTGTATATATATAACATATACACACACACACATATATATATATATATATTATATGCATATGAATGGACATTTTGAGGAGCATGTTTTGGGTGGGTTTTGATGGTTTTGTTTTATTTGCCGCCATCTATTTGTCCAATTTGCTTAGGTAGATGGGTTTTGATTGGTTTTTGGTTCTATTTGCCAGGGCAAAAGGTCACCTGTCCAGCACATCCGAGCAACTCGTACTGCTGTTGATGCCATTCTTGAATACTTGGCTGCCTAGGCGCAAGAGCAGCTGAGGAACGTCCAGCACATCCAGGCAGCAGTTGTGGGTGCTTATGGTAGCTAGGATGTAATGTTTGCCAGGTTAGCGAACCTGCCTATCATGGGGGGTGTTCCCTCCCAAACGTGAAGGTCCCCCACTAAAAGGGGACACGGGTTTTCACGGGGATTGTTGAACCCCATCTCAACTCAGGGGCCATCCATGTGTGAGGAATTGGGGGACCAGCTCTACCCCCGCAAGGTGAAAAAAAGGTGAGAGTGAAGCCGCCTGGTGCCATGGGCTCATGGCGCCGCCTGGTGCCATGGGCTCATGGCATGGCCCTCCACCCCAGGTCCGAAACCCCAACTGTGTGCAAAGCAGTGGTTGGTGGCAGGACTCACCTCAAGTTGTGCCCTGGGTAGCGGGGAAGTGGACACGCGCATTAAACAAACAAACAAGCATCATTCCGAGAAACCAGCCATGTTCAGGCTTTGGCTTAGGGTTTAGGCAGCTCAGCCTTGCCCTTTTGGCTCAAAGTTGGTGAGACATGCGACAGCAACCAAGCTCGAAGGTCAGACGGCAAGTTCAACCAACATCAAACCAAGCAGCAAGCAAAGCACATATATATGAGCAACGTTCCTCTGGTGTTCCTTTCACCTGTGGCAAGCCGAGTTTCCCCAAAATTGTCTCGGAGGGTTTTTCTCCAACGATGGTTTCCCTCCTCCTCCTCCCCCGCCCAAAGCAAAACAGTTTGGTTCCCCACTGACTCTGCACGGTGCTTTTTTCCCCCAACCACCCCAACCGACCCCAAGATCCGGTGCCATCATTTTTTTGCTTCGAGCCAAGCATCGATGGATTTCGGCCGCCGGCGCTGGGTGAAGTTCTTGAGCCGCGTTTTGGGGCAGCAGGGCGCCTTCGTGGTGACGAGGTGCTGCGGTCCCCGCCGGCCCCCGGGCGCGCGAGTCAAAAACGGCTGGTTGAGGAGTTGGGGAGTTTGCTGGGCTCGTGATTCTGACGGTAGCTGGGGGGTTATCAAGGTCAGCAACTGTTGTTGCTCCTTTTACTCTACGACTTAGCGGGGGACTTTGATATTGGTGAAACCTCGCGCCAGCCGTGTGGGTTGAGTTTTCCTCGCGGACGTCAAGGAGAGATGATGATATGCGGGAAGGTAAGCGGGTCAACCTGTTCTGAAATACCGGGTGTGAGCTTATGGTTTGACAAAGGCTGGCTTCACAACCAAATACTTGTTTTGTTCAAGGTATGCTTTCCAAATCCTGGTTTCCAGACTAAATCCATCCTTCTGTTTGTCATTCCCTAAGCAAAAGTGGGCATTTGGAGGTCGTCGCAACTTTCGGAGGTGGGGCTTCGGGAAATCCGTGGCCACGTTGCTGGCCCGGCTCGGCGGCTTGGCATGGCTTGGGGTTTTGGGACACGTGGCAATTGGATGCCGAGGGCTGGCTGACCTGGTTTCAGAATCGAGGGCCACCAATGTTTTCACAAAAGGACACCTATATGATCAAGCCGATGGATTATCAGGGGTGCTCCGTGGAAAATGAAGTATAAGGCTTATGCTTCATCCTCGCTTCCATTTTTGAGGGCTTTTGACAGAAGACTGGAGGCTTCTTGGGCAGTCAATGCATGCTACCAAAGTGTTTGTTCTTAGCGTTGGTTGAAAGGTGGTCCAATTGTGACTCGCGCTCGGGCATCCGGCTGGGACTGTGCCTTTCTATCCGATTTGGTTGACATACACGCTAGAAAGGGCTTCGACATGTGAAATAGGAGCCAAAGGCCTGCTGACATAACATAATGATGATTTGGAAAGAATCCCGAACCGCGTTGAGGTCCCCTACTTTGGTATGGGAGAAAGCGCAAGAATGTTAGTTACTCTGGTTGCAAGGGTTTACAGGCTAAAGTGGGGACTGACTACTTTACCCACTTGGCGATTCCTGGGTACTGAAAGCAAGAGTTTGTGCTCCACCTTGTCTTCCCTATCAAATCCTCCGAAAAGCCATCCCAGTTTGATTTTCGGGATGTGCAGGTTTGTCAGGGCGGCTTGTGGCCGGAAAAGGGCAAGGCCAGGTTTCGGTTGGTTTGGCACAGGTAGTGGGCCATCCAGAGTGTGAGCTGCTTGAAATGGTGTTCCATGCGCAGGTTATTGCCCCTGAACATTCTTTGGCTGATAGGCTTGTTCTTGGGGTTGCTTCAATTTAGCCTATCTTGAGCACAGCGGACACCCGAAGCCAAGCGCCCAAGTTTGGATGGCTAGAATTGATCGTCCAACACAATTTCCACACCCCCTCCCCCCAAAAAGCAAATAAACAACTTCCCCTGGGCAAACGGGTGTCAAAATTCAGCAGGTTTGTTTTATTGGCTGTATTCTACTGGTCTGCTCCTTCCGGAAGTATCTCCACCCCTCCCCCCTAAGGCGGGGGTGAGTTTGATCTGAGGCTCGCAGAAGCTGGCCTTGGGCGCGGTTGCCACGGGAGCCACCGGCCTCACCATCCACCACGGCACCAAGGCCTTTCCGAGTCTTGTGGAACTGAAGTCGTCCGATTCCCCGTGCGGCCCTATGCAACCCCGGGCGGACCCGAGAAACGAGAGGTTTACTTCAGCAAAGCTGAGCGACCGTGTTTCTTTGCGGTAGAAACTGGTCCCAGCCGTGAATGGGTGTGGTTGTTTGCCCTTGGTTTTGAGAGTGCCGTCCATGCATTGTGTGGTGGTTTCCGGTCCTTAAAGGAAGCTAAAGGGAAATCAGCGACTTTAGGGTGACCCCCATATGTAGAGCCAAGGTAGGGGATAGATTGATTCCCAGTCGACGTGCTCGACAGGACCAGCAGTTCGCGGGCGATGTGCTTTCCTCGGGCCAGGAGGTGGAGTGGAAGCTCGAAAGCAACCGGCAATGGGATGGGGGGACCAAGCAAAGGTGAAGGATTCCCACTAAACGGTTTTTCCGGGCTGGGGGTTGTTTCCCTATACAATCTCTGTCCAGCGGTTCAAACCCTCAAGCCACCAAGCGACCAATCCAAGCCACCAATTATTAGATGACGGGACGTGGGGAAAGCAGATGCGATGCGTCAGGAAGAATTGGGCGATTGTCGAAACCAGGCTTTTAGTCATGCATGACTTGATCCAGTGCTTGCATTTGTTCTGCGCCACGGCCTTCAATTGAATCGCTTCATCACGGCGGAGATGAGAGAGGTGACAAGCTGAACGTTGTTAGCACATGGCAAAGGCCAACCTGTTGTTCATGCAAGGTTCTCGCCTACAGATTTCTCGAGACACCAGATTGCTTCTCGGGCCAGGCACCAAGCCAAGCCGGCCCAACCGCCCAACCGCCCAACCTGAGGCTGAACCGGGCCATAGAGCCGATCTGGGACCACCTGAACAAGGGCTTTCGGAAAGTGGTGGTGGATGAGGTGCAGCCAGCGCTGCAGCAAAGGCTAGGGACCATGGGTGTCTCAGCTGAACAAGTCGGGGCTTCTTCATCCAAAGCCCCTCTTGGACTTTTTCCATGGGCCAGGAACGGCTTCGTTTTTTCTTTTCTGCAAGGGTTTAGTTTGCGCCTGGCTATGCACTCCCCTCCCACCGGCCTCTGGAGTACCCCTTCCCATTTGCTTTGGCCTTTGGCCTTTGTAACATTTGGAGGGCCCGAGGGTTTGGAGTTGTTCCGGGGACACAAGAACAAGGGGTTCATATCCCCAAACCTATCCAAGCCACCAAGGGGTTGCCTGACTCACCTTCCCCCAAGTGGTTTGGTTGGATGTTTGGTACCTTCCACTTGGTTCCAAAAGGGACGCCAATCCAAACCCGTAATCAATGAAGCTGACAGGAGGTTGTTTGAACAATAGCTCTCAAACTAAGAGGATCCGCAATGGTAGGGTTTTCTTATAGGCACACGTTTTGTTGGGTGGGGTTGGGGTGAGGAATTGAGAGGTTGGGGTGGGGCTGGGTACCTCACCCGTGGCCAACTGATCCAAACTGAACCGAGGGCTCTTCTTTCAGTGCCAGTTCACGAAGCTCTCGCTGGGCAGCGCGGCTCCCCGCTTCGGGCCCGTCCGCGTGCGCCGCGGACGCAACGATGCTGCGGTCCTTTTCCCCCAGCGGAAAATGCGGTTTGGTGGTTTTGTACCGGTAATTATAGCTTGCTTTAAGGGAAAACTTATCAGCAAGGAAAACCGCTATCCTGGGTGGTTTCTCCATGTTGACACATACTCATACCCCAAGCTCCGCACTTGTGGATGGGCATGCGGCCGTCATCCAGGGCAACATGGATTTGAGGTAGAGCAAGTGGTCGACCCTACCACGCGAATTGCAACGTTCGCATTTTTACATGGTACCCTTTGCTGGGCTTGCTACAGAGCCCATCCAAAGGGAAAACCATTGTTTGGGCCTCCTATTTCAAGACCCGCCTGTATTATGTTTGGTGCGCATTTCAGCGGTGATTGTGATGTCTGCGCATCTAGGTTTCAGTCCCAATCGAAGCGACCAAAGGCATGCTGCGATTTGACTCTTCATTCCAATTGCCGGGCAACAGGCAAGTCGCAAATTGATTGCCCTTTTTTTCCTTGCCAGGCGTGACGTAGTTTATAAAACCTTCATGCCTGGCTTGCTATTGGGTTGGACTTTCAGGCTTCAGACTTTATTTGTTTTGGGAAATCAACGGCTTTGCATAGAGGGTCAACCGCAACCAAGATGCCATTGTGTGTTTCCTTCATCCCCCTTTTGAACCAGCAAACCGGTGCCAACATTTTGCAGGGGTCGAGTGGGACATGAGGACTCGGTCGCCCCATGGCCTGGAGATCAACGTGGGCTTTTGCTTGGAGGGCAATGGCCTCCTGGAGTTCTCGGCTGGATCCGTGACGCGAGTGGACAAACCTGGGGGGGGATCAAGTACCCCAGAATTGGTCGTTTGGTGGGGGCGGGTAAACCACCAAACCAAACCACCAGTTAGGGGAGGTTCAAAGATGGGACAGACACGTGGTGTGTGTTTGTTTCGTCCCCTTTTCGGGTACCGCTTGGATGAGTTGGATTGGCTCTTGTAGAGGGGGAATGGGAAACACCCCTTGGAACCCGACTGTTGGTGGAGCTGCTCCTCTCCTAAAACTTCTTAACAGGCAGAGCCACATTGTGCGCTTGGGGCGACAAAAAGGAGCCTGCATCTTGAGTTGCAACGATTGGTGGCAGCCTGCTGGAGGGGGGGAGGCTGTACACCCGAGTGGGTCAGATTCAAGCCCTTGCATGATTCCGAGCGGCCCCTGGCAAATCGACAAGGTGGCGCAAGGAAGTCATGGAAGAGAGGACAAACGTCAGCTTGCGAAACAAGCTATAGGCACTGTGTCGCACCGTTCTTGATTGATCTGTGCTCTTGCTGTTACACTATTTGGGGAATACGGAACACTCCCCTTCACACACGGGTGATGTTTTAGTCGGGAAAACTGGAATGAGAGGGCGAGGGAAGATGGGACTTCAAGTCTGGGGGCGCCACCTGTTCATCAACTGTCTCCATGAAGCTTTTGGGGGTGTCAGCTTCGGCCTATGGCGAGGTCGCGGCATTTCCTAGCGGCAACTTTTGCAGATATGTGATATCTCCGAGGTGTGCAGCCTGCAGACCCCTTAAAAATCACACACTGCGACTGGCCATGCTCTGAAAAGGAACACATTGGCGCTCATCCAAGGGTGTAGGTTTTTCGACCACTTCGCTGCGTTCTTGGAAGCCTTGCACGCAAAGAAATGGGCCCTCCCGAGCCCCTGACCCAGGAGAATTGGCTCAAAACCATGTTGCATGTTTCAACCACGTCTTTTGGCCCCCCTATATAAATGGAGAAATCCATTTTCCCGACCCAGCTACAGAATCAAGTACCCCAAATGGTCTTTTCCTTTCAGCCAACCTGCAAGTGGTTCCTCAGGGCGCCCTAGATTTCCTTCTTGGGTCCTAAAGATCTGAAATTCCAGCCAAAGATCTTGTTGCTTTCGGGAGCCCTGCAACAAGAAGTTGCCCAAGCCCATGTGGCCCAGGAGTGGCGTCGGTGCAGGTTTGCGACATCTCGGTGCGGGGGTCGCTGCGTGTGGCCTTGGTGCCGCTGGTGGATTCTCTGAACCCGGTGGGCGGGGTCTCGGTGACCTGCCTGGACAAGCCTGACATTGACCTCACCATCAAGACAGGCGCCAAAAGCGCGAATCGCGGTTTTTGTTTGGGGGGGTCTTCCTTTTTTTATACACACACACACACATATATATATATATACAATCGCTCTTGCTTGGCGGGTTTGAAAGGAAAACCAGGAGGAAGCACGCAGCTTTGGGCTGGCCCGCTATTCAGACAAACCCAAATCTTAAACAATTGGTTGGTCAGGGCGATCCCTGGCTCCGGCAATTCCATTCTTTTCTTTCTTTTTTTTAAGGGGGGGGCCTGTCCCCTTCTTGTTGTGGGGCGATTCATGTTTCCTCTTTTCCTTGAAGGGGAAGTGGCCGAGGTTCCAATAACAGGGTTTCTTTGCGTGGTTTTGGCCAGGTCAAGCCCATGGAAAATTCGATGTGGCAAAGGGGTAAGTTGCTGCGCTTCCAGGGAGTAATTTGAGGTACACAACGAACTACATTGAGTAATGTTATATATATATATATATGTGTGTGTGTGTGTTCCTTCGTACATTTTTGTTATACAAGTGCCATGCACATAGATTGGGACACCCCAGCTCGTGAGCAGCAGTTCATCCCAATGAACCTTGCAAGCTTACCTTTTCCGGTTTTCATTCAACGAGGGTCTTTTTCGTCAGCCCATTTCAGAAGCGGTTGCTGCTTTGGGCATCCGGGCTGCTGAGGGACCACTCTGATTCCGAACCTCTACGACTTTGTGCGGACGACTGTGGACGACGTAGTTGCCAACTTGATTGTGGTCCCCAACACGGTGGCGGTGCCGATGGACACTTTCGGCCCCGTCACGGACATTTGCTCCATCCGCCACCCCGCACCTTTTACATTCTTGCGCTTCCAGGTCTGGTTGCCCAAGATTCAACCCCTGGTTGGTCGAATATGGGGTGTCTGGGGTTCATCACTTTTGGAGGGTCAGTCCGGGGACAACAACTGTGTTTCATTTCCCGTTGGCTTCCCATTGAAGCAGCTGCCCCAAAAAGGGGGCCTTATTTCGGGACAATGAGTTGGTTTGGAGCCCATGTAGGGTGTTTGCCTTTCTTTGAAGCAGGACCAGTTGCTTCGAGGACAACACGACTAACTCAATCACAATCCAACATGCCACCTTTTTGAACGGTGTGTTGCAACACCAACTGAACTGCATTTGGTTCGAAGGGGCTGTCACGGTGTTTCTTGTCACAGGTGGAGGGCGCGAGCGCGGCCGGGCTGCTGCCGGGCTCGGTGTACCTGGAGGTGCTGCTGGGCTGCGAGACTTGGCGCTCTGCCACGGCCAAGGTGTCTCGCTCCTCGCGGCAGGCGAATGCGATCGTGTTTGAATCATCTTGACTGCTATTGGGTTGCATCTTTAGACTTTATCTTTTTGGGGAATCAAGTGGTTTTCCACTTTTCCACTAAACCCCCAAAAAGTTAAACATCTTGCGGGGGGTCAACAGACACCAAGTCATGGGGGGTTCTCACGGAGGTCGACCTTTTAGACATTTTTGGTTTTCCCTTTTTGGAGATTTTTGAGTCATGGCCCCAAAGGTGAACCTTTGATTTCCGGGTCCTTTGGGCAAGTGAGGGGGCCAAGTATGGGCAATTTGAACCTGCACCCATTTGCGCCGGAAAAAGGGCTCGGTGCCCTGTTTCCGGTTGGTAACGGAAATCAACTCACCACCATTTGTTTGAGTTGATTCGTGTCGCTTAACCTAGGTGGGTCGGAGTCAAACTGACGGATCTTCTTTTGGTTGGCGTTTGAAAGGGGAAACCAAAAGGCAAGCAACCTTTCTTTTGGGGACCACTTCCCATTTTGAGGAACAACCTAGCAGCTTTGCGTCCAACACTATGCGCAGGTGGAGTGGATGGAGGGCAATCTGAGGGACTTCCCCATCTACTCCCAGGATGCGGGAGACGGGCTTTTCAGGTTCCAGGTCCACTTTCTGTGTATCCATGCGCTCGGGATGGATGATCCCTTTATGACTGGTGTAAAGCACCAATCCCAACCGCTAAAAGGTGGATTTTGCCCATCCAAAGTAATTGGGGGGTTGGCCAACCAGCGTGCCACCGTCAGATAATGATGACCCCGGAGTAAAAAATAATACACCGTTTAAGATCATGGGTTTGTTCCCCTCCAAAAGTGATGAATCTCCGCTAAACCAGGGACACCCCATGGACACCCCCCATATTAATAATCAGTTTTTGTTGTTTAAAGTCGGGGAGCATGTTTACCTTTACGTTTGTTGTTTTGTCCCTGCCCGGGAGTCCCTCAACAGGAGTTGATCAGTGACCAGGCCACAGTTGCTCAGCGTGGCGTTTTTATGACTGCAAAGGGGTTTGCCCATCCACAGCGCATGCATGCATGAATGCATACATACCCACTTCGGTATCACAGCTGCGGTTTGCGCCAGGACCAAATGCTGCGGCTGCGGCTCTTCGGGGGGAGTTCCTTCACGGGCGCCCAGCTGCTGGGCAGCGGCCAGGTGCACGTCAGGGACTTGCTGGCGCTGAGCAAGGTGGAGGTGGCCCTCACCGATGCCGCCGCGGAGGCGGGTTTGTCGGGGGGGTGTTGAAAGGGGGGAGCAACACCCAGAACCTCAACGCTCCGGTAATGAAGCTTAGCATATTTTGTCTGACTGTATAGTCGAAATATAAAGCATGGAGAATAATGACGCAGGGGGGCCAAGCTTGACGAAGGCAAGGGGTTGGACGCATGCCAAACTTGCACCTGCTCCACTACGGAGCTGGCTTTTGTTGGGTCAAAATCTGAGGGCGAGAACTTCTCCGTGGAGCTGATCTTGGACTGGATGCCGGTGCTGAAGACGGCGCCGAAACCAAAGGCAAAAGAAGGGCCCGTGCTGGTGGTGGTGCATGCGCATCGCGCCAGTGACGTGAAAAAAGCGGAGGGCAAGCACAAGCTGCGAGTGGCGGCCGGTGGGCATCAGGCCACTTCACAAGTGGGCGAGGCAGCGGTTGGTTGCGAAAGCGGGCTGAATAGCAAATGATCATGAAGATACCCTTTTTTCTGACAATCACGGGTTGCCAAGGTGTTGAACAGCCATGTGTTGAATATTTGTTGAACCACCAAAACAAATGTTAAGCAACCTCCTTCCAGCAACGGACATTCAGAGGGCTTTGGGAGACCATCCTGATAAGGTTGCCCTGAACGTCCACTTAGATGATTGGAGAACAGCGTGCCCCAAATCTAACCCCTATAACCCCAGGCCCCAAATATCCAAATTGCTTTTAGGTCAACCCATGACTAGAAAGGATCTGTTTACCTTGAAGAACAAGGCTTTTCCAATACCCTGAAAACAAGCAGTATTTGGAGTAGGGGGGGAGGTTGTTGGACCATGGCGGCATAAGCATCTTGGTTGAATCGCCCACCCCTCGAGGCACCGCCCAGGTTGGGAATCGAGGATGATGCGTCGCCAAGCTGTCCAGTTTCTACAGGCTGTGTTGTTTTCAGTGCTAAAAGGCTTGACCTTAGCCCCTTAGACATGGTGAAAACACCTTTGGCTCGGGGGGGGGCCCAGTAAATAGCCCATAACGTTCATTGAGTTCAAAATTAGTTTTCCCCAGAACAAATCCAAAGGGGATGAGGGCATTCTTGAGAATGGAGCCGGGGATTGATCTAGTTGTTGGGAGGACTAGATAATTGGACTTGGCTACCCTGTCCCCCCTCCCCTTAAGGGGGGAAAGGTGGATGAGACTGAACATCATGGGTAAGGAGGAGTGCCTATCATTGGCGGTTGCATTTCGCCCACAAAAGCAAACTTTCTGGAGAAAGAAACTGAGCTGTTTCATTCCAAAAGCTCTTTGGGTCGAGAGGGGGAAAAAGCAACGAGAGAAGGATTGATTGAAGTAGAAGCGTGAGATTACTTGAAAGCAAAGTTGATTATAAGAGTGAAAGATCTGGTTGTGATATATAAAAATAAGTGTGTTAATAATGAATTTGACTGGTACATTTAGTTGGGTTTTGCCGGGAGACACAACAGCAACGGTTGGGATTCGTTGCGCTGTTATTTGGGCAAAACCGAGATGAATTCAAACCCTTGGTATTCCTTACCTTTCAAGCCTTGAAATTCAGATCCTTCAAAAGCAAACCAGTTGGATGGTTTTCGGGCTCCGAAAAGAATAATTTCCTTGGTTTTAAAGTATGGGAAGCCCAGTTGTTTTACCAGGTGAATGGAATATCACTGGGCTCCCAAAAGCCGCCTTGGACCCCTTTAGGGGCTTGGCTATCTTGGCTGAGGTTGCTGAGCCTGGCCAACAAGCTGCTGGGCAAGCTGCCCCTGGCGGACTTCGCGGACGTCTTGGGCCTCAGCGTGGAGCACTGCCGCGAGTTTGCGCTGGAGCACACCAAGCGGCGCCGGAACCGCAGCGCGCCGCGGCAGCTTTGGGCCATCTTGGCCAGTCTTCAGATGGGTGTGGTTCGCCTCTTTGTGGGCTTGGAACCTCTTTTTTTTTTGGGGGGGGGACAGGAAACCGTTGGGCAAGGCATTAACGGAAAACGGAATCCCCGGATTAAGCAGAACCCTTGCTTGATGTTGATCGGTGGGCGTCCCCTTTCAGTGGGGGTGTGTCACCCTATGCAATGGGACGTATTTTTTGCGGCACCCAGCCCTTTGAGCGGTTTTGGAATCGGCAAGCTACTTCAGGTACTTGCTATGATAGCTTTACCCGGTGGATCCTATGCGTTTCGAACCTTTGGCAGGAAACCAGCCATGATGTTCATGTGAGCGGTGCTCTTCGCGCGCAATTCGAAAGTAGGGGCCGACCTAAGCACCAACAAAGGCCTTTTGGGTTCTTGAAACACTTGCTTCTTGCATGCCTTGCCCTGAAACGGCCTGGATGGGTCTTGGAGCCGAGGCAACCGAAGCTGCAAGCAGCTTGGTTGCAAGGTGCTTGTCTTCGTGTGATTAGGGCATGTGGCGCCTAAATTCAGTTTGGGCTGAAGCAACCCCGAACTTGCAGCAAGAGCTGGGATGGGGGGCGGGGGATTAGTCCTCATTCGGTGACAGCGAGTCCAAGCCCTGTAGCTTCCCAACCCTGGCTTGTGAACAAAAGGTGGCAGCGGTCTTGTTAATCGCTGTTTGTCTTTTGTTTTTTGTGTGTGGGGGTGTGTTTGCTTGTTTGCTTGCTTGTTTGTTTGTTTGTTTGTTTGTTTGTTTGTTTGTTTGTTTGTTTGTTTCATTTGTTTGTTGGTTTGCTTGCTTGCTTTCTTGTTTGTTTGTTGGTTTGCTTGTTTGCTTTCTTGTTTGTTTGTTGGTTTGCTTGTTTGCTTTCTTGTTTGTTTGTTTGCTTACAGTTTGTTTGATTGTTCTGGTATGGCTTGGTTTGGGTTGTTCTGGTTTGATCCTTCAGTTCGATGCAAGTGTGGGCTGCACATGTTCTGCGTTTGTTTGGGTTGTGTGCTGCCTTGGCTCTATTTGCTTGTGTTTGTTTGTCTTGTTCTTGGCGCATGTACGCGTTTTGTTGGCGTGATTGATTTCTTACTTGCCTATACATACACACACACACATATATATATATATATTATAGATTCGCCTTCATGCCTACAATCCTGGCTAGGGCCTCGTTCTAGCTGATTTATTTCATACATGTTGCAGTTTTCGCGCTGCTCATTGGGAGTGGGGTATGCAAACAAACAAGCAAACACACAAACCAACCGGCCGGCCGGCCGGCAGGCAGGCAGGCCGGCCGGCCGGCCGGCCGGCAGGCAGGCAGGCAGGCAGGCAGGCTGGCCGGCCGACCGACCGACCGACCGACCGACCGACCGACCGACCGACCGACCGACCGACCGACCGACCGACCGACCGACCGACCCACACCGACCGACCGACCAACCAACCAACCATCCAACCAACCAACCAAGCAACCAACCAACCAACCAACCAACACACACAAACAGAAGACAGACAGACAGACAGACAGACAGACACAGACAGACACAGACAGACACAGATAGACAGACAGATGCACAAGACAGACTAGACAGACCAGAAGACCAGACAGACCAGACAGACCGGACAGACCTGACAGACCAGACAAACCAGACAGACCAGACAGACCGGACAGACCAGACAGACCAGACAGACCAGACAGACCAGCCAGACCAGCCAGGCCAGACCAGCCAGACCAGCCAGACCAGACCAGCCAGACCAGCCAGACCAGCCAGACAGCCAGACAGCCGCACAGACAGACAGACAAACAGACAGCAAGAAGACAAGCTGAGAAGCATGGACCACTAGCAGTGCAGACAACAACAGAGCCAACAAATCAAGCTTAGTGCGCAAAGAAAGACAGATACCCCAACTAACAAACAGAAGCAACCAATCAACAATAAGCAACACGAGTCCAAAACAGCAGATGAAACAGATGAAACGTACTCCCCAAATGACCTTGAAAAGGGGTCCTTTGTTGATTTGGATGTTCCTGCGATCTGGTAGTATGTATTCGGGCGAAGGGATCTCTCTAGAGAGCATGGTTCTGGCGTGCCATTTGGTTTCATCCTTGATGCATGTGAGATTCCAGTACTTGCTTAACCATCAAAACGGTTCCATTTGTTCAATTGCGTCCACTAACATTGCAACATGTAGCCCATTTGGATTTGGGTAGGTATTTGAGTGCGCCTCTTTCGAAGGTATGTTTGGTGGTTTCAATGGAACCCTAGAGGGAACACCGCCATTGTGTGGGTCTAAAAAGACACACCAACGGGCTTCAGGGGGACATATGGAAAGGGAACCTTATGGAAAACAACAAACACACAAACTAATATAAGCTTCCATAAGTTCTCCATAACTTACAATCCAAAAAAAGACATGGGAAGACACATGTCATACAAGCGCGGGAGTCGATTTGAGGTTGGGACGAGCTGTGGTGCGCGCGAGCGCGGCAGGCGGCCAGCGACCTGGCAGCCGCCCGGGAGCCGCATTTCGACTACGCGCCTCGGCTTCAGCCGCCAAATTCCAAGCCATCCAACGGTGAGCGCCGGGTTGCAGGAATTTGGGTTGTTATGATGTATCTGGGGTTCCTCCAAAGCTATTTTGCAAGCATAATTGTTTGTGTACCCCAGGTGCGGGCCAAGACAACACCAGAGGGTCCGTGCTGAGAAGTCCCACTTCCATGGATGCTGCGCAAGCACATCTGTTCCGCTTGCACAGAAATGGCGAATTCAGTTCCCCCATTTCGTTTTAGCCACCCGTACGGACATAAGGGACTTGAACCATTTACTATCGCAGCCTGGCGTACATATTTTCCAAGAATCAGACACAATGCGTGGAGGTGGCCGGATCCCCGCGCTTGGGTCCGCATGCGGGCAAGGACGAGAACCCAATTGAGTCGCTCTGTCCTTGATCGGCGGGATGGATCTTGGAGGTTGCGGATTTGAATCTCCTTCTCCTTGAGACTAAATTGTATCAAGCTGACCCTGGAATCAATCCAAAAAGTTAACCGTAGGTTTGCGCTAGGCTTGGGGGGTTTAGGTACTCGAAGCTCTCCTTATTATAGGGGTCTCACCCCGAAATCAGCCGCATGTGAGGCGGGAACGTGGTAGACTAGGGAGGCCCTGGTTTCCCGTTTTTGTTTTTTTTTAGTTGGTTTCCCTCTTAAAACAAGCCTGAACAGGAATTCTGACTGTTTTCCTTGGGCAAACAACCCCAACCCCTGTTGGTTTCCCCAAACCGGCCTGAAACGGATCACCTTCGCGTCAACATGCGTCAACCGAGACCGAGGCGTGCCATTTGTTGGCCGAGCACGGCACCGTCCGGGTGGAGCTGACCGATGAGGCCGGCACCCCCTTCGCCTCCCTGGAGCGCGACCTCGCGCAGATCATCGCGCAGGGTGGGCATGGGGCGGGGGGCTGCGTGTCTTCCATTCGCTTCAGCTTGTTTGGTTTCCAGGTTTAGTCATGGTTTGAAAAGGTCAACCTTTTATTTGCGGGTCCTTTGGGCAATTGAGTCAGGATATGTCTTGCAGGGAAACTGTATGAAACTCTCGCTGCTGAAATATGTGCTTTTTCTTAAGCAAATGGAATTTGTGTGGTTCGAAACCAAAGGACATCACAGTAAATGGGGGCACCTATTGATACATACCCAAGTGAGGCCCACAAACATTTATTTGGGCTTGCTGCTGGTTTTCTCGCATAAGCCTAGACACGAAGGGGGGGGTGCCCTCAAACACAAACAAGTTCCAGGCAAGCAACATTGCGTGCAGCATGACTCTGGCGTGCTCGTCCCTGTGATTGGTTCATGTTGTGTTGTTTTGTCCGGCTGGCTTGGCTGCACAGAGCAAATCTTTTGCTAGTGTACTCGGGCAACCCGAATTTTGTGGTTTGTATTTGTGGTTTGGGGATTTGAACCCCTGGTTCTCGTAGAGGGCAAATGGGAAGGCGCCTCTACGCTTGCTAGTATGCCAGGGCTCGGGCGTGTTCCCTGGTCAGCTTTTGAGTTCTGCGGTCATGTCTTCTTTTTCATGGCGTCGGCTGATTCCTTGGCAGCCCAGCGCGATGCCAAAGAGGGACGTCAGAGCAGGGGGCATGTTGGTTCGCTTCCGAGACGGCAGGTGGTCACTGCGAGGGTCCATTCCAGTTGGGCGACTGCACGCTCCACGGCAGCATCCGACTCTGGAAGCTCGGAGCGCCCTCTCGCGGATTACACGAGCGCCTGCTGAGCGAAAGTACCTGGGACGAGGTCGCCCGGGCCTGAAGCGTCGATGTCCATCGGCGGTTAACGCACTGCGGCCTCTGCCCTGTGCAGCAAAGAAGGCACGCCTCGATTGACCTCTCTGACAGGCGAGAAAAGATGTGAGCTTTTGCCGCGCTGTATTTGCTGCGAGCTGCGTCCGACCATTGGCCTCCAAGCTGTCTTGGCTCTTGGGTTTAGATCAACGCTGGCCCGGTTTTGGGGAGCGACTTTGGAGAAATGCAGGTGCCTCCAAGCAAAGGAGGGACAATCGCATGTTTCCAAGTGCTTGCCACTGATCCACGGACAAATGCACTCCCCATCTCACCAAACCAGCAAATATGAGGTTTATGCACTGGCCAGGACTTGGTCAGATCCCCCGAAGCCATGGCATGACATGGCCGGTGCGCGCGATGTCGGAGGCAACATGTTGGCGGCAGCTGCCGCCGGCTGCATTCAGCCAGCTGCTCGCCTAAAGTCCTCTGGGCATTTGAGGGCACCCTTGCGAGGAGGTGAAGTCACTCCTTGAGTTCCTGGACTTGAAGCTTTTTGGGAAGACATGGAAGACCATGATTTAGTGGGACATAAAAGGTTCAGGCTTTTTGTGGCCATCAGGAAGTGAGTTCAAGGGAAGCCAACAAGAGCTCAATCGCTGGGGTCTCAAGGCACGTAAATCCCTATGTAGATTATGTCCACCACATGGTCCCTGTTCTTTTGTCCTGCTTTCGGTCTCCACCGGTGACCCTGCGGGTCACTTGCCCTGGCTCTATTTTGAGTGGCGGAAAAAGATATGTCTTTGTCCTGCCAGGTTACCAGGCGTTGGGCGTCTGTTCGTTTCGACTCGGCCTTGCAAAACATGCTTTTTCAGTTTGGATGGGGCCTCTTTGTTGGCTGATGAAACCGAAGGTTGCGTTTGGGACACGCCCTTGAAGTGCCCCGGCCCTCTTCAAGCAAAAGCTTGCTGTTGCTCATTTTTCAGGGGTAGCCCGTGCTTGCATAAGCCTGCTGGGCGTGAAGCAACCTACAATGTCCCATTTCATACACGGGTAGGAGTGAAACGAATTTGTTCAAGTGTTCCAAGCCTTCGTTTTTCAAGCAAGGGGAATATTATGCCAAACTCTGTGCCTATTGCCCCCAACTCCCCCCTGCATCGTTCCAAGCCCTTGGCTTTCACATTATTCACATTTTCCCCAATCCGTTTACCTCTTTTTCTGAAGCGCTTTGCCTGCTCTCAGCCCTACCCACCCCCTCCCACTCTCCATCCCAAAATCCCACCTTCACCCCCACCCCCTTCACTCCCCACTCCCCACTCCCCACTCCCCCACGCCCTCCACTTTCCCCCCAGGCGCTCTTCAATCCCATGGACTGCCTGCGGATCCGGTGGCAAGTCTCCGGCTCCGGGAGCTCCGGGAGCTCCGGTTCTTCCACCAGCTTCCGGAAGTTCACGGAGGATCGATTCGAGCAGACCCCATGAAAAATCACGTTGTTTGTACAAAACAATGGGGTTCGTTGGAAAAAACACGTAAGTTTGTACAATACCACGTAAGTTTGTGGTAACCGGATCTTTGGACTTTCACTTTGTGGTGGAAACAGGGCGGATTCCCTCCACTTCATCCACAAACAGTTAAGACCTTCTTGCAGAAGGGTCAACCGCGACCAATGTAAGTACATTTGCCAGGGTGTTCAACCAACTTAAAGTTCATAACCACGGTAAAGAGGCAAACCCCACGCCCAGCAACTATTTTAACTCACAGAGTTGGCTGAATATCCAAGCCTCTACCGGGCCCGTCCGCGTTTTTTTTTGGGAGGACCTGATCCGGCGGGAGGGCCTGTGGAGAGGGCTATGGCGCCCTGGGTTGCCCACCAACATGCGACCTGCCGTGACATCCTGTGGGCGGTTTTTCGTTCCTTTCAGTTTTTTAGGTATGCCGTGGTCGGTGGTTTGGATTGGTCCTGGGATTTGAACCCCTGGTTCTTATAGAGGGAAATCAGGGAGGCCAATCTTTCATGCTTGCCAATCACATTGGCATTTCTTCGGGGTTCTTGCTGCTGGCGAAACGCACCCCGGAAAACGGATGCATACCCCCTTTGGCGGCGCCCCGGGAAAAGGATACATGCGGGCCCGTTCAAAAGAACACGAAGCATTTTGCGGGGTCCTTCCAAAGGATGCATATTTGTTTTGTGTGTTTGTGTGTGTGGTGATGTGTTCCTCGTGGACAGCCCTTGCGTCCTGGAAAAAAGGATCCGCTGGGTTTCGGATGTATCCTTGAGGGAACCTCGTTTGGCGTTGGTGTATGTTGGTGTTTGAGGAGCCGAGCTAAAGGTGGTTCCGGGGTCAGTCCCCTCAAAACATGGGATGGGTTGACCTGACCAAGGCTCTAGCTCCGTTGTCGTCTGAAAACCCATGGCTTTGAGTTCTGGGATCCTGACCTTGGTGCTTGATTGACCCACTGTTTTGCCGACTAAGTTCCAAAAAGTGGTGGCAGGTAAGAGATGGGCGAAGTTTTTTGGCTGGCTAGAATGCCACAATCGGGATTTTTGGTGCATGCTTGCGTTTTCTTGCTTTAGCTTGCCAGCCTTCTAGCCTACAAGGAGGTGCGAAATCACAAGTGGTCCTTCAAACCAAATGTAAAGGGACGACTTTGGAGGAACTGCTCACGCCAGTCGGACTTCAGGTGTGCAGTTGCTGTCTCGCAGGGCTTGCGCTTGGGCCTGTATCCCACCACGCGGGACGCTCGGCAGAGCAGCATCCATGTTTTCTCGTTTCAATTGACCTGAGCAAACACAGGTAGATGAATGTGAGTAAGCCCCAACCAGGAAACGGGTGCGGATATTCGCCCTTTTAGTTCTTTCATGGGGTAGACTTTGATTTCTGACTCACGTGTTCCTGGGATGTGCCATGATGTGCCACAACTATATGTCATGCAGGTTGAAGGCAGCAATCTTCTATTTTTCTATGCGGGCATACGAGGGTTAGCTGGGCATGTACCCCAGAGCCGTGCCGGAAACTTTTCTCGTCCTTTTAAATGCTGGCACAAGTGGCCTCATGCCGTTTGTGGCTGTGAACCGTTTCCCCGCCCCAAGTCAAACCGTGTTGGCGAATTCTTGCCAAATGTTCTTAAGATGCCCAGTTTTGCAAACACCCCTTAGTGCAGGATATGTGGCACCCGAGGGGGCGAGTGAACAGATTGCAACCCGGAGCCAGTCATCACAAGGAACTGCCTAAAGCGTTGTGAACATGTAAACCTACTTGCTTGGTTCGAAAGACGATTGTCCCCCAAGATCCTGTGCATACCCGAATTGGGTGCTACTATACTTCACCTCTGATAGAATAAAGCTGATCACCGTTGGGTTGCCTCGGAGTCATGTTAACAAATTAAGTAGATAGACAAAGCAGGAACGTCCTTGAATTGGAACCGTTTTGATAGGTATGGTTTCGCGGGTAGTTGAATGAGAGCGTCGAATTCACTCCCGGGTAGGAGTTTCTTTCCAAGTATGGCTTTAATTAGAATTTAAGTTGATTTGTGTTATTGAACCAGATCTGAAATAGCTCATGTCTCCACGTAGGATATTACATTTTAACGAGAACCTAGTAGAATCATAATTTTGAACTTGATTTGTAAGTGGGAATTCAGGCCTTTCGTAAGGACAAACTTGGTGGTCCCGGGAAGGGGTGGAGATTAGCATATGTAGTTTTATAGAATAATATATATATATATATGTAGATACATACACACATACATATACACGTGTATGTTTATTGAAACGTACAGACATACATACATGCATGCATGCATGCATACATACATACATGTCCATACATACCTACATACGCATATGTTTTTGCATACGTCTATGGTTGGTGTGTTTTTTTCCCGAGGACGCGCTGCAGCTGCTGGGGCCCAGCTCTGAGAAGTCGGCTCCCGCGATGCTGGGCGCTGGCCTGGCTGCAGGGCCGGGGGACTGAGGGGGGGCAGCCCATTCCTACAGGAAGGCACGTTGAGCAAGCCAGTTCATCAAAAGTTTGGGTCCAATTCGGGTGGATTTTGTTGGGGGATCGTGCTTTGGGCTTGGGCCACTCTGGGTGAAAATGAGAATGCTGGGGGATGACATCCACTTTGATTCATCCAAACCTTTGAGGGAACAACCCTGGGAGAAGTTGTCAGTGTCCAATGCATGTGGGCAGAAGGTTCGCGACTTGACACTTCGATATGGGCCTTCGCAATCGAAGATGTCGCACAGGTCCTTGGCATATTTCGTTGGCGCGCCCTTCTGGCTGGTGAAGACCCGCCTGCAGGCGCTTGACATGGTCCCACCCCCTCCCCGGTTTCCATGGGGTCACAGGCGGCTGCCCAGTTCGCCGCAGATGGGCTTGCCGGCAAAGACATCTACCCGGCCCGGCTCCGAGATTCGTTCTGGCGCCTCGTTGAGCCCCCAGATGTTCATTGTGAGTGGGTTGAAACATGAGCTTGCTGGGCAAAACGCACATGGCGAGTTCCTTTTGGGGAGATGCCACGGTTGTGCCACAGCGCATGCCCATGTGGCAGCTTTCTGAAAGCACCGAGGCACGCTTCGGGCCAGACTACTGGCAAGGCTGCAGCCCCCTGATTGTTCGGGGCGCGCTGCTGACGGCTGGGCATATGTTTGGCCGCTTCGCTTGTTTAGCCCATGCGAGCCGGCGACAGACATTTCTACAGGAAATCGGCCGAACACCCACCAAATGCAAAGAACTATATTCATCAGCAGTTGCCAAGGGATGCTCTGTTCGCTAGACGGCGTCCTTGTGTGTCCTTCATGGGCAATATCCACAAAATGCACATGAATGAAACCCTATGAGTGAATTCAAATCCTTTGACCACTTACCAACAGCAGGGCTTTGACATCCACATGGCAAGCGCAGTGTCGCAATTTTTGCCAGGCTACGATGGCACGAAGACCACGGCGCGCAGGTGCCTTGGAGTTCAAAAAGTGCATCCCAGATTTCGGGCGTCCGGCTCTAGTTCCTCCTTTGTTAAAATGAGGGGGTTGTGGGGGTTTGAGGTCGGGGTGTTGGATGCTCCAGCTCCCTTAAAGGCGGACCTCCTTTGCACTCAACTGGGTCTGGTCAGTTAGACCCCTTGCCCGCATAATCAGGCTTTTCACTTTTCCCGAAAGCTTGCTTCAAAGAGGCTTTGCCTGAGGCTTTCCTTTGGGGGGAGCGAGATGGTTTCAACAAAGGTCGATGTTGAACAGAGCTGCCGTTGGTTGACGTGTTGAAGGCGGAGTGCAGGCGAACTGTAGGACCCCACGCGGTCACCTCCAGTTTGAGCCGGCAGGCCTCCCAAAGCCGCCTGCGGAGTACTGGAACATAATCTCTTTTTTTTGCCATTGGTTTCATTATTTGCAGTATGCTTACCACGAGCTTTGGGGTAGGCCTGCCCTAGCAGGCCCTAATCCCAAACCCATCCAAACCTACTGTGGATGCTCAACTTCACCCCAAACCATCTAAACCTACCTTAAACCTAGCTTAAACCTACCCAAAACCCAGCCTAAGCCTGCCCCAAGCACACCAACCAGTAACCCACCCCAAACCAAGGCTCGGCGTGGAGGACGGCCCACTGGTCCACGTGGCCGCTGCCACGGTGGCGGGCTTTTGCGCTGCCAGCTTCTCGGCCCCCGCGGACGCCCTCATGACGCAGCAGCTCGGCGGTTCTTTTTTGGGAATCCCCAGTCCCTTAAACATGGAATTGGGGAGGGGGGTGACCAGTGGAATTCCAAGGTTCCGCTTTCCCTAGAAGGAGACGAGATAAGTGGAATTAGGTGCCCCCCCCTGAAGGTAGGGGGATTTTTGGGAGGGTGCCCCATGGTGGGTTTGCAGGGTTGGCTTTTGGTAGCAGAGGTGCATTTTGCTTGGATGTTCGGACTTGATTTTTTTGCCAACTAATGGGCTTTCCATTAAACCACTGAAAGTTAACTTTTTAGCAGGGGAGCAGAACGCAACCGAGAGCATGTTTTTTGGGAAGGTGCAGGTTTTCGGGGTTTGTCTTGTCCGTTATCTTTTTGTATCAGCTTTTTCCAGCACCGGGATGGAAGTAGACGGAGAGCCCGGTGGATCTGGATAAAGGGGATGACAAGGACCCCCCTTGCAAGCGTTACGGCTCTGCGTCTTTCCTTGGCACGTTGTAAGGCTAACCCACTGACCATGGTTGCAACCTACCTGACATTGATTGAACACCCAAGATGGATGTTTACAGGAAACTAGAACATGCCAGGCTAGCCGTAGATGATCACTAGCATCCATGGCGCTTCACCCCACCTCAAGGAGCTCGGGTTGCCTCTAGTCTTTCCAAGACCCAAGTGATTTCCAATGTGTAGGGATTTCTTTTGGATTGCTCACCTTCTTGAAGGAATTATTCCCTGTGTTTGTTTAGGCGGAGCACTCTTTTCAGTCAAATTAGGTGTGACCTTGTGACACCTTCCCTTTCCTCCATTCGAACACAGGTACCAGAGCAGCGATAGCCCTGGGCTCGTCACTTGCGCTGGGCAGATGCTGCGAAGCAGAGGTGGCGTGTCTTGCTTCGGCCCCCCGAAAAAAGGTGCTGGCTGCTGCTTTGTCATTTGATTCCGCGGGGTGGGGTGTCAAATATGCTGACAACTGATTAATAAACCTCCCACTTAGTGGGGGATATTATTATTGCTCAGGGTCAACATTAGGTTGGTCTCTTGGGGGGGTCTCTTCCAGCGTCAGGTTCTGCCGGGGCGAATTGGGATCGAAGCTAGGCCCCAGCGCCTTCTTCCGTGGCTGGACGGCGAACTTCCTGCGGCGCCTGAGCTGAGTTGCTGCCTTTTTTTGGCGATTGAAAGACAAACCATGCGAACCCCCAAGCTTTCCAAGCCAGCTGTTGTGGTTTTATTTCGCCTCAGCCAGACCAGTTGACAAGGGCCATCTGCTGGTTTTTGTGTTCTCCCCTCCGTTGGAATGGCAAATTTGGACACCCGAGGCTTGCGCCGACCTTCACAGTCGGCAGCCTCATCTACGAGCAGTGCCGCCTATGCCTGGGCTTGGGCTACATGACCTGAGGGGGTACGACTCGTCCCCATACTTAGCTTACTCCCTGCTTGATCTAAAGGGAAATTGAAACCAACAGGAAACCACCCATTTGGCTCAGTCCATGGGTTCATGGACTTTATTCACTTTCTGCGAAGACCATTTTGGTGGAAAACAAGCAGTTTGGACTTTTTTGTGCCAGCAAGTGAGTTCAACAGTTGGTTACACGGCCTCCTTTTGGTTTCCCTTTGAAGGGGGCCCGAATCGTTCCATCGCATTTGCCGAACCCCGGGCCCCGCAAACCCCCACCCCCCACCCCCAGAGCTGCTTGGAGAAAAGAGGCGCGCTCGCGCGGCGTTGAGTTGAATTGCTGAATTCAGGCCACGGGTTGCCAGGGTTCGAAACGGGTTGGCTGCTTCATATATTTGACTCCGGACAGCTACGGTTGGGTTATGGGTTGCCACTTGATATTCTTGGGGAGGGTCCTTTGATTGATCCTTGGACTCGCCGCAACTCAACATCGCTGATTTCGTGCAACCGTTCTGAAACCCTGCGTAACTCCCTGAATGTTGCACGTCGGGCGTGTCTCCGGATGCGACATGGAGCTCCTACAGCCAGGGGCCCTTGTCTCCTTTTGTACAACGCCGTCGAGTGGGCATTTTATACACCTATACGTCTCTTTTCGGGGTGTTTGAAGGGTACATACCGACCCTGAGCTGCCAAAGTGAAGCAAGTGCCACCTACGTTCAACCTTAATCTAGACATCTATCAAACAGGCCGCACACACACTGCTACACGTGACGGGGAAAACCAATACACACCATCCTTGAACAGGCTACCCATGAATGCATTAACCCATGTTGTTGTATCCCACTTATAGGGTTCGCCGGACTCCCGGACCGCAGGCGGCCTTTCGCGCGATCGGGAGGCACGGGGGAGGTCGCCACAGTCAACTGCGTCCAGTTGTTCTTTTGCTTTCTTTTTTGGGGGAGGGGGGGGGGATACCAAGGAGTTTCCAGAAGCCCAAATTTCCAAAGTGGTTTGAGCCAGCTGTTGCGTGTCTTTTGTGGGTTGCTCAAGTGGATGTGCGTTTGGACAGCTGTTTGAAATTGAAAATGCATCTGCCATGTCTGCCTAATCTGGCGAACTCGCCCGAGCGCAAACTACAAGCGCACCGCTGATGAAACATGATGACGGTCTTTTGGGGATCCCTTCAATCAGATGTTGGGATTGGAAGGTTGGCAGAAAACAATCTTCCGCAGATCAACGTCGGGCCGCAACAATGTCACGTTTGTCGGGTCAGACGGTCAGAGTCCTCGCCAGGAGAAGTCGATAGAAGTGCGGCAGGTCATCACCATTTCGGGGGGGAAGCAGATCCTCCAGAAGGTCCTCTTTGTGCCTTGCTCGCAGCTTCTTGTTTTTTGTTGTTGTTGTTGTTTTTTTTTTTGGGGGGGCGGCTTGCCAAGAAAAAGTACTTTGGACACCCCCTGACGGTTTGGAAGGCGAAGCAAAAGGAAAACCCTTGTTGTTTGGGTTTGAAAGCTTGGTTTCTTGGAGCAATTCACGGGCGAGAACTGCCAATTAGCGAGACTCAGAGATTCACTTGAGTTGCTCAGAATGGAATTCGGACCCCCTTTAGGTTGGTACTTATTTGAAGGGGCGCCGCAAAGGACAAACCATTCATTTTATGATTTGGACCCATTCCCGTTTTGACAGACACCCATTCTTCCGCATGATCTTGGCATGAGGTCAATGGCCAGCAAGCCTCTTCTGAGCAGCTGGAGTTGTAGACAGGCGCGGTGGCCTTGCACCATTGTGTATTGCTGAGCATGGCAGAAAGCTGCGAGCTCAAGATGTCCACTTTATGAAGCGAGCCCAGAGTGCGCAACATGCATCAAAACCGGGGCGGCGGCTTCGTCGCATTGAGCTGCCGCAAGAAAACGGTTCAACTCATTGGGATTCAATCAATGGCTTCTAGCAACAAAACAACTTTTGGCAGAGTTGTGCTTGAGTGTAGGCTTGACGGATGTTGGACCAAAGGGGGGTCTACGGATTGCCGACCCGATAAATGCTATCAGGGCAGGTCTAGTTTCGAGCCCTGCAGTTGGTTTAGGCTGCTGATCCCTCTTGCTTTGTCTAAAATGCTAGGGCATGCTAGGGCCCAATACCCACCGAAGATGCCCATCAGGGAAGCTCGTGCTCCACTACGTGCAACTGATGATCGGGATGGTTCGGGGGGCACACAAAGTTGTTGTTTTCATGCATGGCATGTGCCTCGCCCTTGCCTGCCCCGTACCGCTTAAGACAAGCACAAGCTGCCACAGGGTGTGCTTCTGACAGCAGGACTCGTTGCATGCAAATTCCGCGCTAGTGTCCCAGCGCCGCATGCATTCTACTTGTTGTGTTCCACATGTTTTGAGAGGCAAGGCTGACGCTACGCAACATTACGCTATTGGCTGAAAGCATCCTTAGCAAGGGGGATCTTCTGTTTGATTTTTTAGGACTTGGGGTTGAGCGTGTGTGAGTGACGCTGTTAATTCGGGTGCGCATGTCCCGCAGCTGCGCAGCACAAGTCGCACGCGTTGTATTTTTCCCCCCCGAGGAAGATCCACCTGCCCCGGCTTCTTGTGATTGTCCCAGGGTTTGTCAAAGTTAGCAAATCAAGGATCATTTGCAATCAAAACCCGATTGAGTGAAGGTAGGGACAGCCATAAGTAGGCTCAGATATCTTCATTCTTTACATGTTTTTGGGGTAGGGCGCTGCGCGAGGTATTGATTGGGACTCGTTCTCCTTAGGGCCGTCGCCGGATCGCCAACCCTCCGCCTAAGGCGCTCGACAAGCCGCAACCTTGGAACGTCCTTGTTGGTTCAGCCCTCGCTTTTCATGGCAGTTTCCCTTGGAAGGTCTCGTGGAAATTCCACAAAGCGGGGGCCTGATCTTGGGCATCTTTGGTATCTTGGGTCAAGTAAGTGCACCACTCGATTATTCGATGGCCCCTTGCCCGCAAACCAACTTACCATGCGGAACATAACCAAATTCCAGTTTGTTACTTGCCCAGTGGATCCATTTGCCCGCATGCATGATGATGCATAGCAGGCAACCGTGGGAGCCAGCCTTGAACAGAAAGGAACATGGCGAAGGGTTGCAATATGGGTGCGGCTCAAAATTCGAGGGCCAGGGTTATAACAGGTTTTAGTCGGTTCTTTGAGCCACGGTCATATTGGCAACTGCATCCTCTGGGTTGGGCACTTGCAAAATCCACTCCACCAATCCCAGCCGGAGCCGCAGCCGGACGCGAGGCACAGGCATGGACCGCAGGCCGGTGCTTGGAGATTTCTCTGAAAACCAAATGGCAGGGGAAGGACCAGCTCCGGCGAAACGCCCTTTCAGATTCTGTTTGGCTTATTGAACTGTGGCTTGACTATGTGGCAATTTCTTCGGGGGACTCAAAGGCTTAGAGTCGAGTTTTGGTTTTCCCTCGTGGGTTTTGTTGGCCTTGTCTTCGAGCCCTCAAGGGGAGGGGCTGTCTTTGCAGAACGTGACGAAGAAACGGTCCTGGCGCCGATCAGCCGGGCGCCCAAAGACTGGGGGAGCCAGAGGGCTTTCCTTCTGGGTGCTGTTTGGATGGGAAATCTGACTCTTGACCTGGCAAATGTGTCTGTCTGTGTGCGTCTTTCTTTGAGGGGCCTTTTTTTGGTGGGCCTTGGGCGGGAACCAACACCTGTTTTGGGTCCAAAAAAGACACCCAAATATGTGCGTTGGAACTGCGTGGAATCTGCGCGAGGTGCATCGATTTTTGGCCCTTTTCGGGCGTCGCAAAGGCCTTGGCGCAGACATGCGCGACTCGATGTCATGCGTCACTCCGCATCAAGCACTGGCTGACTTGTCACCCAAAGGCCCCGTAGCTGGGAGCTGCCGCAGGATGATTCAGTTATTCAAACCCGTTCTTTCACCCTTTGGGTTTCCTTTTCGGCTTATTTTTACCAGTCCTGCCTTGGGCAACTGAGACGCATGCTCATTTCTGGCCGCCAGGTGACTAATCTTACCTCGCACCTGGAATCCTCTGCAGCAATCTGAATCAATTCACCTGCCTTGCCCCCCAGCGTGCAACAATTGTACAGTGCGCCAGCGAGTGATTGCACTCCTTTTGGCCAGCCGATGCGTTGGTGGTCACAGCGGGTGATAGCTTCTGAGATGGGTGTGTCATCTTTAGAGGGTGCTCCTTGTTGGTAGCATTGTTTGCTTTATAGTTGTTCTTGCGAACATGCCTATGGCACTGAAGAATTGGGTGGTGTCAAAGGAAAATCAAAAGTTTCACCAACCATTTTTGGGGGGTCCAGCCTTAAAAAGGACACGCCCAGATGGCCCTGGGAGGAATCGCCAATAATTTCCCCGACTGATTCTCCGAATCCCTACGCCTAGGTCACTCACCATGCGATTCCTCCCAAACCATCTCAGCGCTTTCCCTCGGTTTCTGGACTGCAAATTGTTTGGGAAGGCTTTTTCACTAGCCCGCAAACAGTTTAGGCTTGTTTTGCCCATCCACTCGGGAAGAAAGTTTATGATTTGCACTGCGAAGCTGGCTACAAGCGCCACGAAGCTACCGATGGAGCCGCGTGTGGCATACAGAAATGGCTGGACAAGTCAACGATTGGGATCTCTTTTGGACCCTATCACGTTGTCCTGCCTTTAAATTCAAGGGGTTCACACACCTGTCATTGCAGATGTGGCAGCTGCAGGGTCCAAGCTTATTTCACATGCGAAAACTGAATCGTCGTTCAAATGCTGGGTAGGTTTACCTTAGCTTCAGCCAAGTGCCACGCCAAATCAATTCGTTGCTCTCAGATTGTGCAAGTTCTCAAGTGCCGGGGTCCATCATTCAGCAGCCTTCTTGGCTTGACAGCAACCGAAAGGTCCGAAGGTCATGCGAGCCGGTCCGCCCATGGGCTTTCCCTGGAGGGACAATTTTAAACCAAGTTGACGAAAGTATGATGTTGGGTAGGTAGTTCTGGGGATCACCCGTTTCTTGCTGCTTTTGTCGGTGCCTTGTTGCGTTGTCTCTTGGGGTTTGCCGCCCCGAAGGGTCCAACTTGGATGGTCCGGGAGGTAGCTAGGCGGTTAGAAGCCGCACTTAACCCCGCTATACACCTGCGGATCCCTGCAAACCCTTGCAACTAAATGTTTAGCTGACCAGCTGCCCCTATAAAGTGAGCGAAGTGCGCAATAAACTCCAGTGTTCAGCTTTAGTTTGCTTTTGTAACCCAAGTGGCCCTCAAATCCAGTTAAACACTTGTCAGCCATTTTAGGATAAGCCGCTTCTCAGACCTTGATAGGTTGAGAACTGTTTTGCCAAGTGTTGGCTCCGGATTGCTGAACCGTGGGTTAATAGAGTGGTGTTTCCCCAAAAAGTGATATCCTGATGCCGTCTTCAATGGGATAGCCCTCCCCCCCAAGAAAAAAACACAGAAAACAAGAAGTCAACCGGTTCCTTGTAATCCAGGGTTCCATTGAGCAACCTATGCGTCGCATGCGGCGGCTGGCACGCTTAGTAGCGCTGCGCCGCATCAAGAAGGGCCTGGGGCTGCAGCACACGCGGGTGGTGAGGCGGGCGAAGGGCAAAGGGCAACCAGAAGTGGGCTAATTACCGTCGCCACGGGTTCAAGAAACATATGGCCCTGAAAGGGAAGACATGCTAAAGCTGCTTCATGATCTATTCCCACAGGAAAACTGAATAGAGGCTGTTTACGCCAAGAGGAAATTGTTTGGACATTTAAGAGGTAAGATAGTCACGGGGATCAACAACCTTGGTAAAATGGGGTTCCTGAACGTATTTCATTTTGATGGCTTCTTAGGGGCTTTCCTTTAGGCCACGGCATGTTGAGGATGTCACTTTAATGGAATCAGGCACGAGACATCAGAACCCCCTTGCAGGTGGAAGCCGCCCATGACATTTTGACCCTCATGCTCTTGTCGATTATTTCCATTTTCTTCCTTTTGACAGTTTCTCTGGTGGTTTTTAAGAGCCACCGAGAATCTTTGTATATCGTCCAGGGGGCTTAAGCAAATGGAGAGATTCGATCAGAGGGTACCCTTTTTGAGGTGGTTTTAAAGTGAACAAAAAGGAACCCACCATATCGGGGATCCCTCGGGTAATCCGCATTCAGAGGGTTTTGATGCCGGTCTTCCTGCTTCTGCGTGACCTTTGAGCTGTTCTTCTTCCTTTGGGTCTATCAAATTCAAGTCATCCTGATGCCATGCTAGTGGTTTCCCCTGGTGGCGCCGGGTACGGATCAGGGATCTGAGTTCCCATGTTCAACCCATTTTTGCAATCAAGCAATGGGCGACCCAAATGGGAATCTGAGAGATTCGCTTCAAAACCGGCCAATGTTCTGAACGATTACCCAAAGGAAACCCATTTCCTTTCGCCAAAAAAAACCCATGGGCAAACCCAATAGGGCGCCCAAGGCCTATTGAGGTCCATTCCCTTGAAAGTTTCTGCTGGTGGCTTTTGCGATTTCCTCCAGGTGTCGCCGCGCCCTGCGGCCCAGCCTTGCACGTGCGCTGGGGGACCAGCTGTCCCAGTTGCTCCTGCAGCCGTACACAAACGGCCCCGAAGATTGGGACGGGCAGCGGCCCGTGCATTGCACCAAGTATCTGCAGACCGAGTCTCTGCGTGAAGCTAATGCATTCGCCCGTGCATTTGCTCTGTGCTTGGCATAGAGAACCTCTGGTTATGCGGGGCCAGGATTTTGTTCTGCTCACTTGCCCAAAGCCAAAAAGGTGATTACCTTTTATTTTTGGGTCCTTGGGGCAAGTGAATCTCTGTGCGCCAATCCTTTCAGCTTTGTTCAGCTCAGGAGGGTCTTTTCTGGCGGCGCTTTCCACGACTCCACCGCAGACTTCTTCGGCTTGCGGCGCGCGTGGACCGCCTGCAAGGCCCCACTGCGAGTTCCGTTTGAGTCTTGACCCTAGGCCCTAGGCTTGGGTAGGCCCATTGAATACAAGTTGTTGGTTCTGACTCCTCTGCACCTGTACATAGCCACATGGGACACACATCTGTTGACACATCCGGCTCAAAGGCAGGCAGCTTGGCGATAGAGATCGGCACTTAGATGGTTTCGCAGGAACATCGAGAATTGGTTGGCAAACTCCTTGTTACTGAGGGTGAACTGTACCTGGTACCCGGAGGCTCTCTGGCCGTGCGAGTTGGCTGCCGTATGGTATAGGCCGGCATTTTCACTGTGCCATGGGAGCGGGTCGCGAGCCATGCGCGCGCCTCAGGCCTCGATTTGATAATTGCTCGCCCTGGCTTTCGGCCCTGAATGGTTTCTCAACTTATCCTATATATCGATGATGAATGGTGGATTAATTAATTCACCCATAAGCCAGGGTTCACACCAGAGGTTCGCACCAGCCTCATTAATTTACCAAGAATCCGGGATGTATACCGTGTGCGGGCAAAATCCTTCACCGGGTATAGACCCCTGTCCATCAGAGCCGCGGTTTCGGTACATGCAACTGAGGCGCCCGGCTGTCCATGTCTCTGATTTGGAGCTAGAGGCCGGTCGGTGAGCTTTGCCACGCAGACCCCCCCCCCCCCCCCAGGCTCCATCTGAAGGACCCTTCCCCCCAAGACCTTATCTTTCATTCGCTTGAGAAATGTGCCATTTTCTGTTTGTTTTAACAGGAATCCATCACTACTGGCAACATTCTGTTTCCAGGGGACTTAAACAAATTGTGCTTTCATGTTCTGGTCCCGTTGTGCAGTTGGGTGAAAGTCCATGGCGAATTCAGGTAGATGTAGTCAATTATCACGATGACATTTATGGCCCAGAGGTACATGAGGTAGGTTCTCATGTAGTCAGTTGCATGTTGTACATTCAAGTCAATGCCAGAGCATGATCCAATCACTGCTTTGGCTCAAGTGCTGAAAACAGCGCGTTGCACCGCGCTAGCCCCAAGGTCAAGGGAGAGGTCGCAGTCACGGAGGGGTTCGTTCCTTTTAAGGTCCCGGGTTCCCCCGTTGTTGACAAAACTGTGTTTCCCTCTCCTTTGAGTGGTTATCAGCCGTAACGCTTTTCGGGTAAACGAACCCTTCCGTGACTGCGACCTGTTGGTCGCACATGGAAGTCGGCCCTCACCGCGGCACACGCGGTGGGAAAGGGCCGCGTGCCCGATTGTACAACACTCTGCAACAGATCGTCGTCGACGAGTACAAGCGGCAGAACAGACGATTCCGGTGGATCAGGTTTGCGGACGCCTCGAAGCAACAGGTCGAGGCGCTCTTCTCCTGGCGTGAGTCACTGGATAGTTGGCACCTGTGGAATTTTGACCAAGAAGCCTTCGACGTGATCCAGGCCGCGGACAACGCTTATCAGCAGCGTCTCGCATTGGTTGAAACCACAGGAGTGGTCTTGCCGCAGGGTGTGCCATCTCAGGATCAAGCCGCAGCCTCAGGCGCGGCGGGAGCATCGAGCAGTGCAGCGGACTGGCTTCGTCCTCCGACGCCTCCATCAGCTTCCTCCTGGTTGCAAGATTCGCGCACTCCTTTGCCTCGCATTCGGCCATCTGCAGAGGAAAGACAAGCCGCAAAGTCAACTCTTCGCGGGGTATACGCTAAAGCTGCGGAAACGCGGCGGGAGAGCAGCAGGGAGCGATCAACACAAAGATCGAGGTCCCCATCGCCAAGAAGGTCGAGGTCTCCATCAACATCACCGAGACGAGGACCAACTGCTGCTGCCCCTGTGGAACCACGGGCCCATAGTGTTGAACCCGCGCTTGCGCGGGAGGGAAGGCCATCCAGAACTTCCCTAGCCACTCGGCCCATCGTTTTGGCTCCACAGAATAGCATTTACCCTGTGACGAGGTTTGACGAACACGGTACCTGGGTATTGGTGCGGGAGGCATCACAACCACGTGAAGCGGCTCCTCGTCGGCGAGCGCAACGGACGTCTGGGCAGCTTCGCCAAGCCGATCCTTACCTCCTCGCTGACGAGACGTGGAGGGACCCGCCAAGGAGGTCCTCCACGAGCTCACGCTCACGGTCTCCTGACCGCCGCCCGGCGCCTGCGGAAACCTTCCGCCTCGACGCCTACAGCTCGGACGAGGACCCACCACAAAACTTGGAGTCCATCAGGACGGGCAGGTCAGCATACGTGCCTCGGCGCGTTTACGAGGCGCCGACTCACTCCGAGCCCATCGCGCTTCACAGCCGAAGAATCGGGGCAGTTCAACCGCCGCCCCCAAAGGCCGCTCCCAAGGTCATCTTCGGCAGCAAGCCACCGGTGCCCAAGGAGGTCCCCAAGGCAGTTTCTCCAGCGCCTGCAAAGGCAGACATCCCGAGGAAGTCACCGCCAAGGGCCAGATCTCCGGTTCGGACTCAGAGTGCATTCGGTTACAAGGCACCTCCGCGAGGCTTGAACAAGGCCGAACCCAGAAGCAAATCGAGCTCAAACCCGCCACAATTCGGGTACATCGTCAAGCCGCCACCTCCGCAGGTCGTTCAAGCAGCTGCTGCTAGCGCTGCAACTCCCGAAGCTGGCACGCGATTCCGCTCGCCACCAAGGAGGGCACCGCCTGCGCCCCCGCCGCCACCACCTCCGCCTGGAAGGCCGGTGCCGCCCAAGGAGCTTGTTGTTGCTCTTGACTGGCACGGAGTTCTTGACGTTGGGCAGCAGGGACCCCACCTCAACCCGGAAGTGATCCGACATCTCGTTCAGTTTGCAGCGGACTACGCACCTATAAATTTTATAGTGCTATCCTTCGTGGGCAGGGCTGCAAGCGAGTATCGCCGCCGCGAATTTCAGGTCGCCCTGGAGCACGCGCGGACAACATCTGGACTCACTTTTTCTGCGATAAAAATCGTTCACGAACGGTTGGGAAGGGGAGGCAAAGCAGACGCCCTGCAAGGGCTGGGCGTACACGCCCTTATTGACGATACAGCATCGATTGTCCGTGAAGCTCAAAAGACAGGCATCGCGGCGTTCCGCAACTTTCCGCACTTCGGTCCGAGCGGATTTGCCAACGCGCTTGAGAACCTTGGTGAGTTCATCGAGTCCCGGAACAGACAATCCATTCCGGCGGCAAGGGGCCTGCATCCATCGCAGTACCTCGAGGAGATCCACCGATCTGCATCCCAGCTGCCCGCCAGCCGGGTACTTCGATAGCCATTGCTGCAAGCCGTTAAAACCGTCGCTTTGCGCGGTACAGCTTTTGCAATTACAAGCCTTCGATTTGCAGACAAATTCTCAATACAGCTTGGCAACATCCCTCGATAAAGCACCATAGTGCGGCAGTGCGGATCAATCAATCTACAAGTACAATTACAAATACAGAATTCATCAGGTGCAAAGCAGCAGGGCGCATTTTCTTGAGTGGCTCACTTGAGCGTTTCGCAACGTATTTTCTTGAGTGGCTCACTTGAGCGTGTCGCAATCAGCTGCCAATCCAGGGATATCTCCTCGTAGCACCTTTTGACACGCTGCTCAAAGCGCGTGGAGCTAGCTTCGTGTGAGTGCAAAAGTTGCGGCTCACTTGAGCGTGTCGCAATCAGCTGCCAATCCAGGGATATCTCCTCGTAGCACCTTTTGACACGCTGCTCAAAGCGCGTGGAGCTAGCTTCGTGTGAGTGCAAAAGTTGCATTGCTGTGTCATGGCTTCAACGGGTTTGTCACCGCCATCAGAACCCCGTTCAAGGTCAACCCCAAATAGGGATTCCGAACCGGATGACCCTGACCTAGCCATGGTTCCTGCAGTTATGTCCACAGTTCGCACATCCACACCTCAAAGAGCAGCACAAACACGACCATCATCACCCCCGAGTGGTCCGATCGTGTCAGAACCGACATCATCCGAAGCTTCCCCAGCCATTCGGTTTCCTTCACAGGGATCGCAATTACCTGACCCGATGACTAACGTACCCGCTGCGGCATTTATAGCTGGAGCTGCGGTGCAGCAAGCTCATCGAGCATCCGACCTCGCTGCTCAGGCAGCCAATCACGCCTTGCATCAACAGCAGGCCGCCGATCAGGCGAGACAAGAGGCCGGATGGATCAGGGAAAGGGCTGTAAGAGAAGTTTCAGACGTTAGGGTTCAGGCCGCTCAGCTAGCTTCGCAAGCACAGCAGGCTGTTCAAACAGCACAACAAAGTGAGGCTCAGGCTAGGCAACTCATTGAGCAGACACGACAGGAAGCCTTAGGCCATGTCGAGAACGCACGACAGGTTGTTAATGCCACCAACAGGACGCTCAGCAAGAGGTTCAACGCATTGTTCAAGAAGCTCAACAGGCAATCCTACAAAGGGAGCAAACCATTGCCAGTCAAGAGCATACCATTCGTGGATTGTCTCAGGAAAATTCTGTGATGCATCAACGACTTGGTGATCTCGAACGTGTTGTTGCGCAGCTCACCCAACAAGCTCGTGCGACCCCTGTTCCGATGCAAGAGTCCCCGCCGAAAGCCGCATCAATAGCCGAAACAGCTACGGAAACAAGCGCGGCTAAGGCCTCAAGTCAAGGCACAGTTCCCCCAGGAACCCATCAGCCGGTTGGAGCACCTCAGGTTTCAAGTTCACAAGATGCCTCCGGTGTTGCCGCATCGTCGCAAGGGAATGCTTTTACAAGTACTATCCCCGACCCTCCGTGTGGTTCTGTTCAAAGTACAGGACTTGGTCACGATGCCCCAGCTGATTCAAGGGACCCTGGTGGGGGTGCAACAAGTCAACATCTCGTAGGCCATTCGGCAGTGCTAGGAGCAGCGTCCTTTGTTGGAGACGCAGCCCCCGGCGCGTCGAGGACTAGCGGGTTGGGTAGAGACGGTTCAAGGGATCAAGCCGATGTGAGAGTGCAAGTGACGGCTTTAGCGGAAATGGTTCAGCAGCTTTCCCAATTGGTTGCTAATCAAGTGGCTCCGCCACCTCCGCCTCCGGCCGCACCACCTCCAGTGCCTCCCATCCCCCTTTCTGGGGCGCCGCCTCCGCCGAAAGCTGGCAATGGCACTCATGTTCCACCAGTACCAATCACAATGTTGGGAGGGTTATACTCGTCATCCCCACAAGCGCCATCGGCAGCAAGCTCCGACACATCATCAGACTCTGATGGAGATGATGATACCCCACAATGTCGAGTTTGCGGCGGCAGCCATGAAGACACGGATTGCCCATACCTCACCATGAATGGTGGTGGGGGAGGTGGGGGAGGCCCTGGCCAGTTCCCCAATGCAGACCCGTCTCAAGCTGCCGATCCTAGTGCAAGCATGACCGCCAACGATCACGCCACGCATGAGGAATCCGTTGTTCGCGTCAAGGACCTCAAGGATCTCGTGTTGCCATCCCCTCCGGAGAACGCTGGACAGGCTAGAGGTTTCGTCAACCAAGTTTTGATGGCCATCGGTCGACTCCAGAAGACCCCCGGAGATGAAGTTTACCAGTGGGCCCAAGCATGCATGTCCTCCACCGAGCAAGAACTCATCGCGGACAAGCGTTTCCCACGGTTAGATCGTGAAATAGCCGCAAAGCTCCTTAAAACCTGCCGTAAAGGTAAGTTCGGGCTCTTGTTTCAGAATATGGTTGAACAAGAGAGAATCTCGTCAGGTGGGATGCCCGTAGGGAGAATCATGTTGCGTGCTATCTTCAAGCACTTTCAGTTAGAACGAGGTAGGCTCGGAACCTTAGGAGGTCGCAACTTGTTAAAGTTGTCTCTCGCAGGCCCGTCCCTTGCTGACCTGGATGCCTTTCGGGAGAAGTACGTTTACGTGCTGACCGCAATTCCCGTGGCAGAACAACCCAGGGAAACAACCTTGTTTGATCATCTGTTGGATGAGCTGGAAAAGTGCACCTCGCTGAAGCCTAAGGTAGAAAAGGCACGGGAAGCCCCTTTCGGTAGCCACCGTAGGAAGCCGGAATGGTTGTGGTCCAAGGTTGACCTAGCCTTGGAGCTCCATCAGGACAAACGGAACAGGGATGAGTTTGACAAAAGTCTTCAAATCAAGCCAGCCGTCATGTCCCAGGGGAATAATTCTAATGCCATGCCCGCAGCAAGCAGCGAAGACAAGCCCAAGAAGAGTAAGAAGAACAAGAAGGATAAATCTGCTGACCAGCAGACTCCGGCAGCCCCTGCGCCGAAGGTTAAAGCTCCAAAGCCGCCTCCTCCTAAAGCTAATGCAGCTCCAGCCCCAAAGGGTAAAGGTAAGGGCGGTTCGAACGATAACCTTACTCCTAGGTCTAAGGCCATCAGTAAGACAGCCACTATGACCGCGGCGGAGAAAGCCAAGATGCCGTGCATGTTTTATGCCTATAATTCGTGCAAGGCCAAGCAGTGTGCATTTCTCCACAGTGATTCCAACAAGTACACTGGTCCCAAGCCCAAAAGTTTGTTGTCCCCGCCGCCGCCAAAGGCGAGTGCAGCTGTTGCACAGCTCATTCCGGCAATGGCAAGCGTCGCCTCCGATGACAATCGCATTAGTTGGCTTTGGGATACTGCCGCAGGGAGACACTTGATCGGACGTCAAGCTTTGAATAGCAACATGATCAAGTGCGTGCGCGAGAGCAGCACACCCGTAGGTTTTGCGACTGGGGGTGGTGCCCAACAAGGCACTACTTCATTAGGGTTCGAGGACAGCCGAGTGATACCTGCTGAAGAGCAGGTGTACGTCCTCCGTGATTGCCCACCAGCGCAATCCATCGGTAAGACCGTAATGGATCAAGGACACCTTTTCATTTGGGATCCACGTGAAAACGTTCCATACCTTGTGCCCCCAAAGGACATCAGTAGATGTAAGATTAACGTGCCCCGCAATGCGCGCATTAATGCATCTAGGGTAGTGGAATACGTTCCCCAATATGATGAGGTGGTAAAACCCAAGTTGGCAGAGTCGTCAACTCACCTCTGGCCGATTGAAGCCGCTGCTATGAGCGCGGCCGAAGACGATGTCGTTTCTCTGTGCGATGACTCGTGCCAAGCGTCAGATGAGGGTGAGATAGATCAGGTTCCTGTGAACATGCTAGCGGCCGAGGAAGCCCCTCCTCCCGAGGACGAACTTCCATTGATCGCCTTCGGAGATGGTGACCCGACACATGATACTGCGTTGAAGGAGCAAGCCAAATCTCCTGAGCACATGAGGTCCCATTTCCCGAAGAACCCGTTTTGCAAGGTGTGTTCAATCTCAAAGACCACTTCCGCAAGGGTAGCGCACAAAAAGGATGCAAGATCAGACGACAAAGTCGATGTCCCAACCGCACCATTTCAACAGTTGGCTACCGATTCCGTGATTCTTGCCATGGGCGATGAACACCTCGGAGTAGGTTTCGGTGGAATCAAATCTCACCATGTAGTACGTGATGTTTTCTCAGGCGTTCGACTTGCCTACCCTGTGAGTAGGCGGGACACGCAAGCGCATGTCAAAAACTTCCGTCAGTTCATGGGCCTTCGGGCCACTGATTCGCCGCCAACGTGTCTAGTAAAAATGGATGCAGCAGGAGAGCTCGAAGGAGCGGCCCACGAAGTCGGTCTCGTCCCCGAGACAAGCTTACCGAACAGGTGGCCACACAACACCGTTCTGGAGCGCGACATTCGCGAAGAGAAGGAATGCTGCCGCAGCATCCACATGCAATCAGGGTTGCCCTATTCGTTGCATACGTTTAGTTACCCATTTGCATGTCTCTCCATGTCGTTCGACAGGCCTGCGCCATTCAGCCCAGGGAAAACCCAATGGGAAGCCCTCACCAAAGAAAAGTTCCAAGGTAAGAGATGCTGTTTCGGGCAATTGGTTTGGTACAGGACCAAGACTCCTGGCAAGCTCACTCTCGATCCGAACATGGCGCCTGCGCTCTTTTTGGGTTGGAGGGTCGATCCGGGGTTGCGGTACCGTAACGTGGTCAAAGTCATGGACTATGAAGCCTTCCGCAAAGATGGTTCCATTTCCGTTCACGATGTTCCTGAACCGGAATTGTTCGTTGAAGACGGACCCCCAAGCTTTCCGATTGCAGCAGCAGCAGATAGAGCATTGCATGGAGGCAAGACAGAGGGGTCTGACCCCCCACCCATGCCCCTGCGAGAGGCGCCCTTCGGTGCCCCACCGACTCCATCCGCTGTCAAGTCAAAATCCGTGTACATAACTGTTGAGAGGATCATCAAGTTCAAGGAAACGCCAGGTTGCCGTGCATGCACCGGTCATTCCAAGATTCACAGTGCCGAATGCAAGAAGAGGTTCTCCGAACTTGTTTCTGCAGATCGAGCTGAAGCAGCTGCAAAAAGCGCTGCCAAAACTGAATCTAAGGAACCCATTCCCATTGTTCATACTGAAGGGGATGAGGAGCTAGCTAGAGCAATCCACGCATCCGAGCATGGAGAGGATCCTAAGCCCGCAGTTAGTGCAGAAGATGTTGCGCATGAATTTGATGCAGCCGAAGCTGGGGAGCCCGCTCCCTCAAGACCCGGCGGCTCATTTTTCGATACCGCGCCAGCGACAGCCGCTACATCGCAAGGTGAAGATTTTTGGGTGTTCAAAGAAAATGCCAACTGTTTGGTCCGATACCATATCATGCCAAGGCAAAATCTCTTTACCCCAAAAGAGGTCGAGGATTGCCCCGTTTCCCCAGAAAGATTTACTGCAGCTCGCACCACTCGTGCCGTGTTTCAGGGGGGCAAAGCAGACAACATCCATGATGGTTGGTTTGGTAGCCGACCCAATCGCTCACTTGGAGATGCATGGACCGGGTTCACAGTGTTCAAGTTAAAACCCATTCAGTCCGATTGTGTTATCACCACAGGTGCAGCCGTGATGTTAGACTCCGTACCGCCGACACCTCTCACCGATGCGTCAAAGAACGGTCGTCCGAACACATTGCCAATTTTTGGCATGCCATGCAGCGCAGAGGTTGAAGCTCCACAGCGCAAGCAGTTTGAGGTTGGAAATCATCGTGCCCGCAAGAAACAGGCACGTATTGACAAGTTGCCTGTGATGTTCGAATACGCATGTTCACCAGAGTCCAACATGGGTCGCGTGTTTGAAGGTCTTGGCATACCTCATGTTAGGCTGGCTAAAGAGTTTATCGACCTTAGCACAGATGAAGGAGAAATCCAGTTGCAGTCGCAGATTGAAGGTTGTGATAAACCCAATCTCTGGGCCGCAATTCCCTGTACATCAGGTTCAGCATGGCAACGCCTTAATAAGGCCAAGTTAGGAAGCCAGTTCAAAAAGAAACTGAAGCAAAAGGTTAAAGAGTCGAGAGAGTTGTTCTCCAGATTCAGACGTCACGCAGAGACTGTCCTCCATCAGGGGGGTAGTGTTTCGTTTGAATGGCCAAGGGATTGCGACAGCTGGGCTAGGGATGATGTTTCTGCATTCTTTAGAGAATATGCACACGCTTTCACCCCAGCGACCTTCCATGGTTGCGCCCTAGGCCTGAAGGACAGCAATGGCTATCCCATCAAAAAGCCATGGAAAGTCATGACCAGCAATAGCACACTCGCATCCGCACTAGGTGCATTCAAGTGTCCGCACGAAAAAGGGTATAAGCATTCGCTTGCAGCAGGTAACAAGACCGCAAAGACCGCTTTCTACCCCGAAGGCATGTGTCTCACAGTTGCCCGTGCGCTGTATCCGACAGTTCAACCCGCCGTGCCTGCGATGCCTGTTCAAGTGCCATTGCCTCTCGATCACCGGGAACGTGAACAGCAGTTGAAGCACATATCCCCTCTCTCTGGTTTGGAAGATATAGGTGTTGCTGTTGAGTCAGATGAAAAGTGTCACAACATTCTTGAGCAAGTTCTTGATGTTGAAAATCTCATCGCACATTCCCTAGGACAAGTCACAGAGAAGAAGGATCCTGAGATCACCGCAATGGTGACCAGACTCTTGTCACGTGCCGAAATGTTGGCTTCCCCGGAAGCTCTTGAAGCCGTTCGACTTGAAGCCACAGGCCTGGAGAAAGCCGGTGCTTGGGATCTAAATTCAGTCCGAGAGTATGATCAAGTCGCTGCTGAGGCGCGACGATCCAGTATAAAAGTCCATTTCGGGCAGTTGATGTCGCTAGCATCCGTCAAGTTCGCCGAACTCGCGAAACACCTTCAGAAGATGAAAGGTAGGATTGTGTATCGCGGAGACTGTGCGAAAGATGAACATGGCGCAGCAGCTGTCTACCAAGAGTTGGGAGCAAATCCCACGAGCGTACAAGGTCTTAATAACTGTCTCGCTTATGGATCCCTGCCAGGGAATTCCACCACAACAGCGGACGCTATAAAGGCTTATGTGCAAGCACTGCTGAAGTCCAAGTACCAAACTTGGATCACACTCCCGCCTGAGCTCCGGCCAAGGTGGTGGCGCGAGCGTTTCGTGAAACCTGTGGTTTTGCTCGTTAAAGCTCTTTATGGGCATCCTGACGCTGGCGGACTCTGGGAGGCACACCTCAAAGGGTTCATTAGTGAACTTGGAGGGCGTGAGGTCGCAGAGTTTCCTGGAAACTTCTGGTTCAAGGAGTCCGGGTTACTTCTCTCGACATACGTCGACGACTTGACGTTGGCCGGCCCCAGCCACCTTCATAAAGACTTCTGGGAAAAGTTAACAAGACTGGTTGATATAGAACCCCCAGAAGACATATACCGGGTGCTAGGCAGGAATCACCTTTTGATAGATGCTCCAAAGGACCCAACTGAACCCGATCTTAATGCCGCAATGGGCAGATTGAAAGGGGGCATGGCGTTCGACATGCGGGATTATGCCCGTCAAACGGTGGCATTATATCTTGAGGTTGCACAGCTAAAAAGTGAAAAGTTGCGTGATGCCACCACTCCATTCTGTCCCGCTGGATCCCTCGATCCTGCAGATGACGCCTTGGAGGGTGAGCTCGGCTTCGCCGCTTGCCGCGTGTTGATGAAAGCCTTATGGCTCGGCCGTTTGGCACGCCCAGACCTGGTCAAGCCCATTGGCGACCTTGCCTCATTTGTTCAAAAATGGTCTAGAAACTGCGATAAGCAGCTACATAGGCTTGTTTGCTACATAAACAGCACGGTCAACAGCACGCTAGTAGGCACAGTCCAAGATTCGACTGAGGATTTGCATCTGTCCCTTTATGTGGACGCCGATTTCGCCGGAGAGCGAGATGCAAAATCCACGTCCGGAGGATTCTTGATTTTGAGTGGTCCGCACACGCATTTTCCGCTTGCGTGGGTATCCAAAAGGCAGACATCGGTCTCCCGATCAACGACCGAGGCGGAGATTGTATCTCTCGCATACTCCCTTTATCAGGAAGCGCTCCCTGCGCTAAGCTTGTGGGAGCTGATCTTGGACCGACCATTCCATCTCAAGATCCACGAGGACAACCAGGCGACTATCCTCGTAGCAAGGAAAGGTTTCTCATCCAAGCTACGCTGTGTCCAGCGAACACACAAGGTGAACCTCGCGTGCATCGCAGAGCAGCTTGAAAGCGAACACATCTCGATAGAATACGTCCAAACCGACATGCAGTCAGCGGACATCTTCACGAAAGCACTTCCACCCAACAAGTGGGACCATGCCATCCGGTTGCTCGGCATTCGTGTTGACCTTCCAGAGAAGCTTGAAGACGTTCGTGAAAGTAGAGCCGCTAAAGCAGCTGCCTAGTGCGCTGCAGCATGTCCGCAAAATTTCCCAAAGTGTGCAAAGTGCCTGGGTGATGCTTGAATAACTTGTGTCAGTCGTTGTGATGTAAACTTGACTTCAAGTTGGCGTGGTAATGCGCCCAAGACACTCCCTCAGTGCCGTCAATGAGGGGGGAGTCAATTATCACGATGACATTTATGGCCCAGAGGTACATGAGGTAGGTTCTCATGTAGTCAGTTGCATGTTGTACATTCAAGTCAATGCCAGAGCATGATCCAATCACTGCTTTGGCTCAAGTGCTGAAAACAGCGCGTTGCACCGCGCTAGCCCCAAGGTTAAGGGAGAGGTCGCAGTCACGGAGGGGTTCGTTCCTTTTAAGGTCCCGGGTTCCCCCGTTGTTGACAAAACTGTGTTTCCCTCTCCTTTGAGTGATGTGGAATCATGTGGAACCGCAAAGGGGATGATGAAACCAACATGGACCGGGAATTGTGCCATATACACCCGACCGCAGTCAACCCCATGTCAACACTTGTACCTAGGGTGCTGGCCAGCGATTTCTTCCATCTAAGCATTCACCCATGCCGACCCCCTCTTCGCGAACTATTCCTGCTTTTTTGCTGAGTAAAAGTAGGGCTTACTGTATTGGGGGTGACGGTGACAACCAAAGGACCAGAGATTGCGCCTTTGACAGGGACTTAATTGGGGGGTCCTAATCAGGTGGATCCGTTTGAACGTTGTCTGTGCTAAACATTGGGTGGTTTTTGCAAGCTCTAAACGCCCTAAACACCATCCAGTTCACATTTTGAGCTTGAAGTGCGGTCAGAATCTAAACATCACTTTCTTAGTTGTCAAGCCCTTTCTTGCAACCGAAGAGAATCGACCTCAACTGACACCTCTTACCCCTCACGCTTCCCCCGCTTTTCTTTTTTTTTTTGGGGGGGGGGTGTAGTGTTGAACATCACCTTTCGTGCGAACTCGAAGTGAGTCTTCCTTTGGCGCGATGTTTCAAGAGGAAATCTGAACCCACCCCCACCCACCCCCACCCACCCCCACCCACCCCCACCCACCCCCACCCACCCCCACCCACCCCCACCCACCCCCACCCACCCCCACCCACCCCCACCCCCTCAACCCCCCAACCCCCCGCGGCCTCAGGAGTGGCGCCATGCCCCGCGTTTGGCCACGGCGGTCCTGGGGCACCTGGCGCGGCAGCGGCGCAGCGCCGAGGCCTCGAAACTGCTGCGGCGCATGGCCGGAGCCGCCGTGGCTGGGGGCCTCGGATCCCTCGGAGGCCTTGGTGTCAGGAGCAAAGGGCGGGGTTTGGGGCCCAGAAGCGGGGGGGCGGCTGGAAGGACCTGGAAAATACCGAAAGTGCTGGGTCGTTTTGTTTCTCTTGGTTCTTATTGGAACCCCTGTTCGTTCTGAAATGACTCTACTCTACTGGATGTATATTTCCAATTTTGCCGGGTGGGAAAAAAGCAAATAAAAGAGGAGAAGGGGAGGGAAGTACCTGGACGGTTCAAAGAAGCGGTGGAGTTGGTTGTTTTTGGGCTTGAAAATTCAGAAACCAGACCACCAAATGGGCTGAACGCGGAGTTGGTTGCCCTGCAGGCATGGTGTAGAACCGTGGAGCCTTTTGGCCAAGGACGGTGGATGTTGGGTTTTAGGTTGCCACTTACCGTAGGGTAAATGCCCGAATGGCAAGTAAACCAACCATACTCAACCACAAAGCCATTGTAAAACATGGGATTAGAGTCCCTTTTCGGGGGCCCGCCCGAAAATGTTTGGCTTCCTTTTGCAAATGCTTCGAAAGCAACCCGGCGCAAAAACTGTAGAAGCTGGCCATGAGCCGTTGACTGAACTTGTGCTTCAGGCGGTTGAGCCCAAAAAATCGGTCGTTGCGTTGCGGGAGGGATTTCTTGGTGAACCCTCCCGCAGTCTTGGGTGTTCCACTCTGCACAGCCCAGTCTTTGCATGTGGTTGAGCCCAGCATGCTGATTCGGACTCATCCCTGGCGACATGGGTCCTTCGTGGCAGAAATCGTCTTGGTTCAGTGGTTGGCCTCACTGGCCAGCTGCACAGATGAGCCTGGCTGATGGGTTTGCATCTACTCACGCGTGGGCATGTTGCCGGTACATGTCTTTGGCTGCATTTCTTGGGTACGTCTTCAACATGTATGGCTACGCATTCAAGTTTAAACACAGGTTCGCATCCACTTTGTTAATGTACGGAGTAGGCGCTGACGCCCATGAGTTTCCCACATATTGTGCATGGACAAAGTCCACTTCACACCAATTGGGAGTGGTGGATTCCCCAGTAATTACAGGTTCTTGTCCATCCCAGCTGGTGCGAATTGAATATTTCCATTTTTTTCGTGCCTGAGGAAACCAACGTCTACCACTTCGGCGCAGCCATCAGTGCCCTCGGCCAAGTTACCTGGGTGCAACGCCCATGGTCCCAAACCAGCAGACTGATGGATAATGGCTTTAGTGTTGTTGCTTTTGCTTGTTTATGATACATACCGGTGAATGTACATCAAATATATATATATATACACACCTCTGTGCATTATCATGTTCACATGTGCGCATATGGGCAGATAGGTGGATAAATAGAACTTTATAGATACAGCAAGAGCACACATAGAGCGAAACAAAGAAATGCAACATAGACATAGGTGTAGGGTTGCTAGGCCTGGGTGGCGCACCCGAACAAAACAGGTGCCTGCGAGAAGGCAAAAGATTGGCAGACAGCCATACACTTGCTGGCCACCATGCGGGCTTTGCGAGTGAATCCCAACGTGATCGCTTGCAGCGCCTCGGTTCAATGGACGATTTGTCGACAGTTCCCTTGCCGGGTGTTTTGGACAAATACCCCTCACTTCCCGAGGTTCTGGACTTTAAGCTTTTGGGAAGACCACGTTACGCTTTGTGGCAATCCACTCAGGAACTGAGACCAGGTTGTGATTGCACTTTCATTTGGCCTTCAAAGATGGCTGGTGGACATGCATCCAACAAGGTGGATGATATCCAAAAGGTTCTCGATTCAAACTCAAACCCGCTGGTTTGCAGTGGTGGCACCACAGTTATTCCCATGAATGGAGGAACTTTCCTTGTTGTTTTTCCTTCTCTCCAGCTGAGTTTTGAGTAATTTGTGTAGAAACCTGGTGCTCTCCCCGCATACAAACTGCGATTGCTCGTGTTTGGTGGTGTGGGACCAGGAGGAACCCTGTCTGAAAGCATGTGCAGAGTTAGTCATGGGGCCCAGACCTTTGTAACTCGCTTGGCCAACTCTGACCTTCTAAGGGAGGTGGAATTCTAGGGGTTCTCAAAATTGTGTTTGGCGGTGGTTTTCTGTTGAATCCACCCACCTAGGGCTGTTGAATTCAACAGCCAGCGGTACCATGGTACCCCTTAGGTTTTGGCTTGGGGATGTCAGCAAAGCAGCACGAACCCCCTTCAAAAGGAACGTCGTGCGCAGGCTCACTTGCCCAACGCGAATCGACCTTTTGACCAGTTAGTTCCCCCTTTTGTACTTTCCATTTTTGGTCCTGCTAACCTTCTTATTTATGTTTGGGTCCTTTCTGGGCTTTTTATTTTTGTGTCTTTTGGGCAAACTGAGAAGGAGGTGTGTGCACCTGGCCGGAGGGTGCTACAATGGACCCTGGCCAATTGAGGCGCTGCTGTGAGCTCCTGCGAGGGACATTGGCCACTCGCTGTGAACCTTTTGCAGGCCATGATCCGCGACGAGGACCTGCGCGTGGTAAGACTGGATGTGCGTCGAAAAGCCGAAAGGCAACAAAAACAGGAGACCCCCGTTTGGTTTGACGTTAAAAGGGAGGCCAACTGGAAACCAACCCTCAAAATGAGTGGTGTCCTTTCTGTTTATCAATCAGGAGCGCACACAAAATGCATCAGGGAAATGCGGTTAAGCAGCCAGGTTCTCCCCAACGTGGTCACCTACAACGGGGCCAGGAGCCTGGCGTATGGATGTCAGGCATATGTTCCATACTCTGAGTGTCCTTGGGAATCAGTTGGTCAATCTAAAGCGGTGTCATCCACTGCATTTCCCACATACTTCATGTCGTTCTCCTTTCTTACATGCTTTCAGCTTGCACCAAGTTTGGGCAGTTGGGGGATAAATGCGCACAATTTTTACCTACATGGAGTCCTGCGAATGGGGGTAGCCAGCCTTTGAGGCCCTACATGCCGTGGACGCATGGCCTCAGGCGCTGATGTTGCTGTCCTCCATGCGCCAGGCGGCCTCGGGGATAACACGAGGTGGAAACCAACATAATCAAATACACCAGGCAGCCAGGCTTGCTACCAATTGTTTGGTTTGCTTGGTTGTTTGCTTGTGTTCTTGTTTGTTTGCCTTTTAGTTTGCTTGTTTTTGTTGTTTGTTTTGGGTTTGGTTTGTTTGTGTGTTTTCTTTTTGCTTGATTGTTTGTTTGCTTTCTTGCTTGCGTGTTTTGTTGTTTCAACATTCTCTTGGAATGGGCGTGCAGGAAGCCGTGACCCCAGACGCAGTGAGCTTCAACACGGTGTGCGCAGCCTGCGGGACCGGGGGGGTTTGGCAGCTTTCGCTGCATGTGCTACGGGAGCGCCTCGGACGGGGTGGTTGGGCAGTGCTAGCGTCAGGTACTCCTGCCGAACTTCTAGGGGCAGCTTCCCCATTCTTTCCAGGGATCCTTCTTTCCAGAAAGCCACCAAAAAACCCTGGGGAAACAGCTGGTTATTGAAAAGAACGATGGTTGAAAAGAAGGGGGAATCGACCCCTAGAGTACTGTTCTGTGCATGTGCGTTTAGTTGTTTGTCGGTCTCAGTAGTCCCAAGCGAATCGACCTTTTGACTTTTTGGTGTCCGTTTTTAGTCATGGCCCCAAAAGAGTAACCTTTTATTCTGAGTTGTTTTTTGGCAAATGAGTAGTATGTTGGTACTGTGCACTGTTTGTGGGGGGCTGCGAGCATGAAAGTTGTTTGCTACCAAGCCAAACCTGACAAACTTCCAGTCAGGCCCTTAAACGTCCTTAAGCGCTTTCTCTTGTTTTCACCGGTCCTCCTTGTGGCTGATGCATCCAAGTCGCAGCCTCAATCTATCACTCAAGAATTGTGGTGTGAAGGAAACCGTTGACTGCGGGCTAATTGAGGCTTGCTAACAGCTTAGCCGATCACAAGAACCAAGGTCCAATTCCCAAATTCACGAATCACCAACAATTTGGTATTTCTTAAAATGGTGGTCCCCAAAATGTGTGCGTGTTCTTGGTGGTTTCCCATCAAATATCAACCAACCACTATTCCACCAGGGGTGGCTCCCCACTTGCCCTAAAACAATCAAGGAACCTTGAAAGGGGAGCATGTTCCTCTATAAGGGGCCCTTTCGCGTTCTATGTTTGTGGTTTTCTTTGAAAACGGATCCCCAGGTTCATCCTCCTCACTGGTACATTGATCTGTTTTGTCTGTGTGTGTGAGCGGGTGGCGTTTGGCGATGATAGCCCCCGGATTCGCTGTGAGTGTAGGTCCAACTAGGGTGGGCAAAAACATGGGTTTGGGTCCAGGGGGTCTATTTCCGCTTTTTAGATGGCTTTGGCATTGCCGTTTTGGTTAAAGGGTTTCTTTGGGCTCAGGAATGTTGCAATGTCACATATTTGCCGCCGCCCGGGAAGAACTAGCTTTCCCCAAGACATACACTTAAGCCCTGCAAACCCTGTAGGGTTGCCACTCGTTTCGTCACTTCACGGATCCCCAGCCACCTAAGAAGTTTGCGGAAATTCGGCGGGCGGGTAAAACGGGGGGTGCGTGAACGAGAACCATAGGGCAATTATAGGGTTACTTCGGGCTGGTAGGATCCAACACAATTTCACCAGAAAAGTTGTTCCAGTTGAGATGGGGGTGATGTAGCTGGGGTGATGATGATAGTTGGGATGGGGGATGAGATGAGAAAACTTTTTCTGGGAGGAACACATGTCGTGTTGAACCCTATTTGGGGCGGAGGATGAGCCACGCAATTTCAGGGAACGTGAATTCTTATGTTCATTCTGGGTGGCATACGTTGACCCGTCCCAAAAAAGGAAAAAGAAGGACCCCAAATATATTCGGATGCTGGTTGATGGAAACGGGCACGCCACGCGTTAGGATCTTGTGGCTTGGTTTGGCCTCAAGTGCAATGCTTTTTGGGCAGCGGCGCAAGCATTCGAATGCATTGGGTCGGATCTGGGCGATTGTTGGCTTGTGGGGGGCGGGGAGGCAACACTCCTAGAGAGCCATCAGGCTTGAGAATGTGTCAAATCAAGATTCGTGACCTTGAGGATGGAGATGGCCGAAGTTCCTCCCGACGTCATTTCCTACAACACGGCCATGGACGTGTGCCACAAGTCTGGCCGCTGGCAGCACGCGCTGGCGCTGTTTTCTTCCATGGACAAGGCGAGTGTCCCGCGGGATGTCATCACCATGAACACCGCCATGCTGGCTTGCTCGCCTCTCGTGCCTGGTTTTGGGCATATGCTTTGAACCCGCGCGGTTGTGCGGCCATTGTTTTTTGGTTGCCAGTTGCTCAGGAAGGCGAGTCATTGGCAGCATGCACTTGGCATCTTGAGCGGCATGCCGGCGCAGAATCTGATTCCCACTGCCATCAGCCAGAGCCACAGCTGGGTGTACTTGTTTGGGGCAAAATGACACCACCCTTTTTTGAGGTTCCATTTGAGCGGTTTCCAATCTGGAGCCGCTCCAGGCTACAACACCGCGATCACGGCCTGTGACAGCTGGGAGTCCGCGTTAGCGATCTTCAGCCCCTTGCCCAAGTCTATAGACTCTAAACAGGCTTGTACTTAGTGCTGGTGGAGATGGTTATCCACCTCTTGGTAGACACTTAGACCACCAGCAAGCGCCAGCATGGAAGCCATGACCATGACCGGACATTCTGATTATGGCCCCTTGGAACTTGTGACACCTGGATGCTTCAACTCCATGCGCCAAAGGGGTTTTAGGCCCCCAAGGCACCTGCAGAAGGGTACCTGTGAGGTACCAAGGATGGTGTAGTGTGTTCTGGGGCCTTCTTCCATGAACTGCCACCTATTTTCTGTCATAAGGTCACCCATACTCAACGAAAAATGGTGGCAAGGCTGGGGCATGGCCAGGCTCCATCAAAGCTGCGGCTGTGAGATCCTTCAACAGCCTCATGGGTGTGCTGCAGAAGTGCCGGGCTCCCAGCTTGCCAGGGCTGGCGCGATGCGACCTGTCCCACTTGAATGCCTACCCTTTCAGAAAATCGCAGTGATCCCTGCATGGAATTGGTCGCGAGGTGCGCAGTGGCAGCTCGCGCTGCACATCCTGTGGTCGGAGTCCTTCGGAGGCAAGCGCGACGTTGTGAGCTTCAATGCTGCGATGAGCGCCTGCGCTGCTTGGCTTCCAATAGGTGCATTTCCATGTTAGTAGGACCAACAGAATCTCGGGGTGGGGGGTGCCGGCACCCCTATTCTTTCCTTGGAGGGTTGCGCTTTTTCGGGGAGGTCTCAATAGAGTGGGCTGCAAATGCATTGAAGCACAGCAATCGACCCAATGGGGATCCCAGGTGAGGATGTGCCGACGGTGGCTTAACCATGCGTAAACCAAGGCGTTTCACACATGCATACAACAGCAGCTTAGATAGATAGATAGATGTGTAAACTGGTGGCCGAAGCACCCTGCCAACGCGAGTCAGGACAAAGCTGGTCAGTGGCGGTCAGCCTTGTGGCTGCTTGGGCAAATGAGTGCGCAATCGCTGGCAGATGAGGCCGGCCGGAGCGCAAGTGGCATGCGTCAAACGGCGAGTTGCCCTTGAAGCCGAGGTGAGAAAGAGTGCCCGCAACGAAACACCTGAAAACTCCCCGCCCCATTTCGCTCGCCATCCAGGTGAGCTACAGCACTGCCATCAGCGCCTGTGACAAGGTGGGGGGGGGGGGGGTTGAGGAAGCCCTTTTGGCTTTCCTTTGACGGGAAACCAAAAAACATCCATGTATGTATATATATATATATATCATTATTTAAAAAAAATGGGGGGTACGGGGGGGTTGCCCTACTTAGATTCATAGGTGGGCCAATGGGAAGCTGCGCTGGGCCTGCTGGCCTTCATGAACACCGCTGCTCGGCCTCCGGAAGCCACTCAGGGGCCACGAAAGCCGGGAAAAAGCATGAAAAAGAGGGGTCAGAACCAAGCAAGCTGCTTTCGTTCAGTGCCTTTGTTTTCTCCGAACATCCAGGCTCTGGCAGGAAGAGAACCCGCACTTTAAAGCCGTAAACGCACAAATGTCCCGCACAAACACCGTCAAAGCCGTACTCAAAACGACAATCTCGCAAAAACAGGTTTTTGCGGGACCCCTACTGTTTGCTGGTGCTTAGTAGCTGTATGGGACGAGTTTGCGGGGTTGAAACAATGACAAGTTGTAGTGTGGATTTGCGTTTAGCGAAACTCAGGAGAAAGCAGGGCTCTTCCCCAGAATTTGTTGTTTTTGGTTCTCTGGTTTAGCTGTTTGAAGCGTTTGGGCGGTTTTCTGTCGGTGGGGCTTGGCCGTGGTTGGCGCACGGTGCGTGCGAAGCAGGAGGCTGGTGGCTTCAAGGGGCGATGTGTCGAACGCAGAGAGATCCCCATTTTTCAACAGGGAGAGTTGTGACTTGAGACTCGCAACAAGGAAGTGAGACTTTAATTCCCTCCCGGAAACGCCTCTTGTGTGAAACTGTGGCTGTTTGGACTTGGTACTCTGGAATGATTGTTTTCAAGGGGAGCAAAACCATCCAAAACCACAAGGTTGAAAGTAGGATTCCCGCATGTTGGAGAAGCCCCACTTCCACGCTGAAGGCCCGAGTGGTGGCAGACACCTATGCCTTCAACGCGGCTATGGCGGCATGCGCCGCCATGGGGCGCTGGCAGTGGGCCGTGCTTCTCAAATGAAATGGGGCCCGGTTTGACGGGATACCGTGGGTGGACAACATCCACCAGTTGAAATGGACGAAACCCTAGCAGTGGCTTCAGCCCTTTCACCCCCAAAGACGAACAGCATCCAGAGGAGTTTGTGGCATCTGGTGCTCCCTTCTGCGGCTTTTGGGAAAGGATGAGGTGATTCGTCTCTCCGTTCACTCTCTCTTCTCTTCGTCCATCCTAGGCTCTTGCCTGCCAGCTCTGTCCCTGGCCCACTCTCCTCCATCCTCATCCATCTTTCGCCTGACAGTTGAGGATCTTCGCCTGGAGGTGCAATCCCAAGCTGCCATCCTTCTTTTTTTCGCGCGGTTGAACTCAGAGATTGAGCGGATAGGCAGGAGATGGTGAGGAGCAATGGATTTCCTTGAAACCTTTGTCTTTCCCAGGCACCTTCTGCACACTGTGTGCGGCCACTTGCAGCCGGATGTGACGAGCTTCAACGCCGTCGCCTGCAAATGCCGGCGCCCGAGCAAAAGCGGAGCGCCGACCAACCCATTTGTCACAGATCCACTCAGGCATAGTCCCTTGAATCAATCCTGGAAGGTTAGAACGGGGTACAGTCGCACTGATTCTGTGGACTTTGAGGTAGTGACTGGGTGTTGTCTCTGACGCTGATCGTGGATATGATGAGAAGGTCCGTGGGCCCGAACCACATCACCTTCACCAGCGCCGCAAGACTTGAGCAAAACGCAGTTTGAATGGGAGCGCGGGGGCACGGCATAATGCCAATCTGTTCAGGGGGGAGGGGAGAGGTGGTTGTTTTTGCGAGCTGCTTGTCTTTCTTGTGTGTGGGCTGTCTTGAGTCAGAAAGAGGTTGTCCATAGGGCTTCTCATGGCGGCGTGCTGAGGCGCTGGCAGCAGTGGATAGATGGCCTGTGGCAGTCGCTTTGCTGGAGCTCATGGGCTCCTTGAGGGTGGACTCAGCGACTTGGCCGGGTCAGCTGCGTGGGGTACCTGGGAATTGTTCTCAATGCTTCAGTCGCCCAAAGCGAATCGACCGGATCTGACCTGGTGTCCCATTCTATTTTATAGTCGAAATTCCTTTGGGCAACTGAGAGGAAACAGGTCTCGGTTTTCCGCGGGCTTAGTGCTCAAGGGCCTATAGGTTCTTTGGAATTGTGGCACAGTGACTGTGCAGGCATGGGACATGAACCTGACATGGAACTTGATTGCCAGAATCTTGCGCAGTGAGAGCGCGTCAGCAAACTAGAGGGCTGGTGGCTTCCAAGTTCACACCAGGTTGCATCAAGCATTGTCCAACCAAGTATTCGTTGGGTTCATCAGGGTAATTATGGCGTTCGTCTTGCCGCGCTGTGCCTTTCGCGTGCCGCCGGCCGTCCGCTCTTGCCACTCGACGCCGGATCGCCAGCCCCTGAGCCATCGGCAGGGCGCGCCAGGAGCGCTAGCTGGACTGTTCTCCGGCTGGGCTGTGGCCCGCTTTCTCCGGCTGCGTGGGCTGCGGAGCTTTTCAGAGGCTGTGGAGGTGGATGTGGCCCTGGCAGGCAGCGAGGTGCAGTTCCAAGTGCTGGAGGCGTCCTTGGATTGGCAGGAGGATCTGATTGAGGAGGCGGTGGAGCAGGAGGACGAGGCTGCTGTGGAGGCGGACCCTTATGGTATGGCGGTCTGGCCGGCAGCCCAAGTGCTTGGGCAGGCGGCGGCAGCATATGGTTTGAAGTCCAAGTCCGAGCTGACAGCTCTGGAGTTGGGTTGTGGCTGCGGTTTGGCCAGCCTGGCGCTATTATCTTTGGGCGCCCACGTGGTCGCCACAGACTTCCGGGAGCTGCCCCTGCGGCTGCTCTCTGAGAGCGCGTCACGCCAGGGCTGGGAGCGGCTCCGCGTGCAGCTCCTGGACCTTCGGGGCGCGGAGCCGCTGCCCGCGGCGGATTTGGTGCTCGCCTCGGACGTGCTCTACGACAAGGCCACCGCTGAGGCCATGGCTGTCCGCGTGGCCGAGGCCCGGGCCCGCGGCAGCGCGGTGCTGGTGGCGGACATCGGGCGGCCCAACCGCCGGGCCTTTCTGGAGCGCCTGCGCGAGCTGCGGCCCCAGGAAGACTGCAGCTTCTCCTGCCACGGCCTGGCGCGCCAGCACCTGGACGCCCAGATTTCGGACACCCGGGTGGAGCTGCTGGAGCTTCCCAAAGATGGCCCGGCCAAGGAAGCGCTGGCAGCTTGGCCCGCTGCCCTGCTGAGCCGGCCGCCGAATCACGGACACGTGCTGTAGATGTCTGCAGCATGCTTGGCAGAAAAATGGAGTGGAAGGGCTTATCCAGAAGGGGGCGCATCAAGGGAATGCATGTTTCACTGCAAGGCAGACGCCGAAGACCTTGCTGTCTCAGCGTGTTGTCAGGACTTGCCTTGCCCTGCGTGAATGAAACAGAAAACCAAGATTGGCAGGACGGCGCTTGGCCGGCGGCCCTCTGGCTGCTGCAAGCCAAGGCGCTTGGGCCTAGCCCTGGCGTCACCGCCCCTTGGCGCGGCCTGTCTCACAAAGCTGGGGCGCCAAAACGCGGCAAACACCGAGGCACTGCTCATGAGCTGCGAGCAAGACGGCCTGCCGGAGCTGGAAACGGAGATCCTGCGGCGGCGCATCTGGGCTTCGCAAACACGATGGCTGTGAATTTCAACAGGGATCACCTTCTCCAAAGGGGGTCCCCATGGCCCGCAGAAAAATGCAGTACCAAAAGGGGTTAAAGCTCACACCCACATCTTTGTGATCCTTGAGTTGATCGGGGACTTGGTTACATCCAATTTTGGAGGGCACCCCGCAGTCCGCCCAGTTGCTGGCGGAATGCCACGCGCCGCGGCTTCCGCTTTGCTGGTCTCCGGGCCTTTGGCCACATTCCCGGGAAGAGGCGCCGGATGTTTGATGTGTCTCGACCCGCCCTCAAAGGGAGGGAACCTCTGAATGGTTCGTCACTGTCTTGACCAGATGCTTGTATTATAGTTTTTCAGCACTTACAGGGGCTAGTTGCAGGCTTACTGGAGGTACTAAGCACTCAATGTTGACCCCTGAGCAATGACCTTGCCGATCAATCAGGGATTGTCCTGGAAACAGAGATCCCCACTAAGAGGGGACCCGCCGCCAATAACACGTGGGAGGAGGGCATGGCGCATTGTGATACCCATGCCCAGCCCTTCAACCGGGGAGTTCAGGGAGGTCTTTCATAGCTGCGCAAGGCCTGCCACCGCTTGCGCGATCCTTACTGGCTAGTGCCAACAGCATCCAGCGACTTGGCTTCAGTGATTCAGCTTCCCTCCCACTTGTCAAAATTGGATGTTTGTCTAAAAGGCCAACAACATGTTGGCTTGCCCTTCAAACCAACCTGGAAAGGGTACTCTTAAAAGCCAATTTCATATTTCAAGGCTGCTTTGGACTCGGATTGCCCTTTCTTTACGCATGCCGCGCTGCGTTGGTCAATGAGACACCCCCTTGCCTGAGGTCTCCCTAAATTCTCCTAAGTACTGCGTGGAATGGGGAGGGGAGGAAGCCCGCGCCCCATGCATTTCCCCCTTGCTTGCGCAAGAGGGATCATGTCAAGGGGCTCAGTCCCAGATTTTCCAATCAGTTATGGAGCTGCTTGCGTGTTTCAGCTGGCACGGCCGTTCAACCTGCTCCCTTTGCACGCAGCATTTGTGATCCCAAGGGCGCAGCCCTATGCAAAGGCCGCGGTCTCAGAGGCTTCTGTGTTTAGCACAGCTTGCTTGAACCAAGTGGCCTCAGCGATCAGAACCCAAAGCAGCGGGTGGTTGAAGGAAGGGAACTGCCCACTCTTCAGATAGCGGCAAGAGGCACCTTTCATCCTCGGAAATGGCTCATTTGCTTGGCTAAGGGACAATGGATGCATGTCACAGTCAAATGGTTTGCCGTGCTTTGGGTTGCCTTTTCCTTTGCGCCAGCCGGCCCGGGTACCAGCTCTACCGAACGAAACGCCACACCTCCACCAAGGAGCTGGCCCTGCTGGCCAAAGTGATCTCTGCCGACCCGGGCCCAAACAACGTGCTGCAGGCATGGGGTTTCTTTTTTCTCTAGATCGGATGGCAACCAGCGAAAAAGCGCCGCTTCGACTAATTGAAGCTCATTTATTTGGTGGTGGACATCCAGAGGAATTTGCTGGTACTTCCTCTTTTCGTATGGGGTGTCTTCTTTCATTGGTTTTGGTGGCTCATATGCCCTGACGCTTGTAGGCCATGGACAGCTACGGGGAGGAATTGGGGGAGGCTGGCAGCTGGGCAGCCTGCCAAAACAGGGCGGGTTGTGTTTACCGCATGTTTCTTGCAAACAGAGGCTAGCAAGAAAGCCAGCAAGCCAACTTGCAAGGCAGCAAGCAAGCAAGCCAGCAAGCAAGCAAGCAGGCAAAACACCCAACCTTATATCGACCGAAAGTCCACCTTCAACCAACCCTCAATCACCCTAAGCCGACCTTTAACCCACCTTAATCCTGGAATTCCAAAAGAACCCATCCAAGACCTGCAGACTTGCTCCAAACATCCCCTGTTTGCCTTGCCGATGTGATATGGATTGTTTGGAAGCAACGGTGGTCATTTGACTTTGATGATGCATGACATGCATTGTTTGGGTCGACGTTTGACTCTACACTATACCATTGTCCTTCGCTAAGATGACTACGTTGGGAAAAAAACTAAATACCACTTTGGATGGACCAAATCCTGCACCAGTCGGAATGGACAACACCTCATGAATACTGGGGCAACCCTCCAATCCCAGGTCGTGCGAAGCGGATTTTGTCCATGCGCACTATGTGTCCATTTGGACAAAGTGGGAGGCACTGGCCATTGGTCAGAATCAAGCTGACGCAGTGCCATCTATCTTCAGCCAAAGTGACCTGAAAAGGAGACCTGAACCCCCCAAAAGTCTAGTTGTCCTATTTCCTGGCACCTTCGCCACCTTCGGCATTTCTAGTCCAACTATTCTTAAGGGGAGGTGGAACTTGCACTCGCCACCTTTGCCTTATAGTCTCATGGTTGTGGGTCAAAATTGGGCCTTCTTGGGTCAAGTTGTCTTTGTTCGGTTTTTGGTGTGTGTTTTGAGTAGGGTGTTTGTTGTTATTGTTTTGTTTTTGTGTGCCTTATAGTCTCATCAAACGTCACCCAAGTCGCGTCGCTCCGGCCGAAGCGCCGAGGCAAAGTTTGCGGGGGGCAGCAAGGCTCAGGCGCTGCTGGCGGCGGCCCGGGGCGCGGCGAAGTCCAGCGGCGCGGTGCTCGAGCCGCTTCGGTTTGGAGTTGGGTACCCCGAAAACCCGGCAGGAAAGCCGCCAAAATTGCGGGTTTGCTTTTTCCGGGTAAAATTGCTGGTTTGCCTGCCTTTTCCGGGTAAGATTGCTGGCGTCCCCAACTTTTTCCCAGGAGAATTGCTGGTGTCCCAGTGTTTTGCGCCAAAAACTAGAAGCAGAACAGATAAGAGGTGCCCTTGACGCACCGAGGCTTGCTCAACCCAGAATCCAGTGCTGATGCCAACTGGGGGGAAAAAACTGAGGGTTTCCAACCAGTCAGAATTCCTAGACATCCAAGTGACTTTGTTTTGGGTCATTTGCGGTGGTGGGCTGGGAGGTTTCTCCGTGGCAAATGGGGCAGTTTTCTAAGTCACCATGGCTGCGAGGGCTTGACACGGACATTGAAAAGACGTTCATGGCAAGTAGGCTGAAAAGGGTCAGGAACTGCGCAGAGAGCGGACTGCTGGTTGTAGTTGCAGGCTGGCACTTAGCGTTTCAACCCTGCAGATCTCTGACACCAAGGATTGGTACCTACTGTGGCTACTCCGCAGTGTCGCTGGCCGCCGCTACCTCTGCAACAGTCGCCTGACTGGAACTCAGGAACCCCCAACCGCCTTAGTCTGTGGGAGGGGGGGGGATTGTGCAGATTCTCGTTGATTTGTCAGGAAGCTTGGGTGTTTTTTTGGCCTTTGGACACCCCCACCCCTGAAGTAATGTATAATGTATGGAGGGCGCACCCCCCCCCAAAAAAAGAAGAAAAAAAGAACAGAGAAGGAACAGGGGCCTTTCATCCTCCCCTTTGCTACAACGAGTAGTTTAAGTCAACATTTCCGCCTGACGCGCATGTTGCCTTCGCGTTCAGGTCACCACTCTGGAGATGGACCCAGTCCTGGTGGCAATCGCACGCTGTACCCTGACACGGAAGTTGTCTCGAATTGGACCCCCGAAACGGAAAGGCGGATTCTGTGCAGAAAGTACTCCCCGAAAATGATACGCCCAAGGGCGCAAGCAGAGAATGTCTTGCCTGAGGTGTCCTGTTGTGATATATATATTGCGGTCCTCGAGGTGTGCTGGCGCAAGCTGGCCTTGCGCAAAAGGTCCGCGTGTGGACCGGTCACAGTCAACGACTCCTGCCGCGAATGAAGGAAAGACACTTGGAGGATGCATTCCGCGATCCATTCACAAGTCTGGCCTTAGGCATGGGTCGACTGAGGACTGAGCCAAACCGCTGGATTCGATGTCATATTTATGGACCGCTGGGGCTCTCAATATCCGGAAGACTTGGAGCAGATCGAGCGCCTCAAGCTCTTGATCCTTGGCAGACCTCCCCTCGCTTCAAACACCAAGTCAAAGTGAGTCTGGATAGGGCAAAAACTGAAACCCTTGGGGCCTCAGCCTGTTTTGCCCCCTATTGGACCCATTATCCAGCCAAATTCCAGATCTCAGATGCCACTCTTGGTCCTGCCAACTCGCCTTTGTCCTAGGGCCTGTGGGGGGGTGTTGGTCGCAGACAACGTGCTCCGCACTGTGGCCGCACACTTCCTGTGGCAGACTTGTCAGGCGCCTTTTCGCGGAGTTGCCAGTAAATCACCCAGTGGGTTTGGGGAGGCCTGTAGGGGCAGTCAGGGATGTCTCATAGGGGTCATTCACTTCTTTTTTTAGGATGGGGCATCCCTTCAAAATGGGCATGCAACAATTGCGCTTCTCTTGTTGGATGGCTTGATTGAGGATTTTTTCACTTTTAGAGGTTAACCTGTTTTTGGGCACCTAAATCCAGGTCAAAACAAGCTGCAAAAAAGTCAACGCCCTGTTTCTTTTCTGAAAAGACAAAACTCATCAACATTGGTTGCCCTGTACTCCTTGGCATCGATTATTGTTGTGAATCCGTAGAAGAGGGCCACGCGTTCTTTGCGCTTCCCTGAGGTGTCGGGGAAGTCATCAAGGTATGCGTCACAGGTTGTGCCAGTAAATGAGGTGGGGGCAGAGTCGGACGAGGATTGGATGTCGGTCAGCGTGCTTTTGCGGGCCGGAGCCGCACCGGACCCGCCGCCATCGGAGTGGACGGAGCTGCAGAAGCTGTCCGACCTGATGCGAGTTCGCACCACCAGCAGCTTCGTGCCTCGCGCGGAGATCCAGGAGGTGAAAGCGCGGGCCAAACGCATTTTCCTGGCAGCTGGTGTTGGCCCAACATAACTGACCTTGCTGCCGTTCAGCATGCCGAAGAGCACGGCCCGCCACAAGTTTTGTGGCCGGGGCCATCGAGCTTGGAGTTGGGAGCTGGGCATGGGCCCGGGGTTTGAAGATCTTTGGGGAGATGATCGCCCAGATTTGCCAAGGATGTTGGCTCCATCTTGGTCCGAAAGGCGTACCTGTCTCTGGCAGAAGCATGGAGGCGAGCTAGCCATGCTCGCCTGATGTGAGCCACTCCGAAGTCAGCCAGAAGGGCGCCCGGCAACCGGGAGCACTCGCAGGGCAAAAGGCTGAGTCAAGCTCTTCGATGAAAGAGCCTGGGATGTCACACCTGGTATGACGCTCTGGCGGTGTTTTCAGACCAAAAGGATTGAGCCGATGGTTCGCAGGGGGGAATACAAACCTCCCATAGATGCTTGCCCTCCTGCGAGTTGACATGTGCCCCCAACAACCATCGCAGGTGTAAACCCCTTTGTTGGAGGACAATCTTTTTGAAGTTGCTGCAGGGGCCATCAGATTTCCATGCCCTTTCCCCAACTTTCCAAAGCCCAGGAGCTCACTGCTTGATTGTGTGCTGCGATCACCTCTCTTAGTAGTGGCTTCCCAGCAAAATACCGGTGCCCAAGGTTGCAGCTCGGGTTTGGCCAAACACATCGGGTCTGACACAGAGTCTGACCCTGTCAGACTTCCAATAGACAGGCGCAGACTCAAAGTTGTCGCACAGCCGTGTTGCAATGGCTCCTTTGCCATGAGTGTGGCCAGCTCGTTGCCCCTCGGCTGCGCATGGGGACGGTGAAAATTGGCCCTCAGAACTTGGCCCGAAAGGATGAGGGCTCGGGCCACTGATCAAAGTCATTGAACATGACACATGTCCATTCCGCTGTGAAGCAGGGTGGTTTTAGGATGTATCCTTTGAGGAATCCTGTTTCACTGAAACCTATCATAGTGGTGGCTTGTGAGAATGGTAGACCAGGTTGCTTGGTGGATTCCACCCTTTTCCCGTTGTTTGGAAATTGGCTTGCCTTGTGCAGTACCCAACCTGAAAAGGGTGTTTTGCTTGTTTTTCTTTTTCCATGGCCACTGGGCTTCTGAGAATATACCAGGAACCCAGGCCTAAAAATGCCAATCGCTTCGGAATCCTTCGTCGTGAATTTTAAACCATCCTGGCCAGGGCATATGTGACACAAGATGGAATCAGTTCTCCCTTCACTCAATTGCCGAAACTCTGACCACTCCTTTCAGAGATACCATTTCGCCATGTGGACCATACCCACGCCACAGTCTTTCGAAATCTTTCGAAGGCTTTCCAATGGTATCCCGTGTGCAATTCCCCACAACTGTATGCTGATGCCGGAAATCCTCTTCGCGACAATTGGCATGGATGAAGCCCTGGGTTAGTCGCCGGTGCCGGGGGGACTTTGTCCATCCAGTGCAGTTCAGAGTCTGCACTGACATGAAACCCTGGGGGTCGGATCCACGGCGACGGGGGGGGGGGAGACCTGGGCAATTCCGGTGCCGAATCTGATTGTGTTTTGCTCCCAGGTGTATCTGAGTATAGTCCATTTGATTTTCCAAATTCACCAACCCATACACCCCCCTGTTTGACAGGATTACCTGAGATCCCCCACCCCCACCCCTAGCCGTGCCTTACGCCCATTCTCCATGAAAAAGGGCTTCGCCTAGGTTCTCCTCGATCTCGGGCTACATCCCAGATGCCGTGAAGGACGCCGCAGGTCTGAGCCCCCAGATCTCGGAGGCGGTGCGCCACATCACCTGGCTCAAGGTGGAGCGGGTGTTTTGGCCGGAGGACGGAACCAGTTCTTTTTTTTCTTTTTGTTTTTTTTTTTGGGGGGGGGCTGGTTTGTGTTTTCGTTTTTTGATTTTGCTATTACTTTATTGTTTTTTTTGGGGGGGAAGGCGGTTGGCCTTTTTTGTTGTTGGTTTTGGGTGGTTGTTCTGTTAGCCCTGCAGGAGGCTCAGAGGCAGTTGCTGGTCATCGGTTACACGGATGGGTTCCAGATCTGGGACCTACAAGACCCGACGGCAGCCAAGGAGCTGGTCTCGAAGCAGGACAGGCGCAGCCTTCGACCTGGTGCTCCTCCCGTTTTGGTTCATTTGTTAGTCCATGGCGTCCAAAACTTCCTGCGATTATTGGCTTCCAGTTGCTGAAATGAATATGTTATATTTTCCCTTGTTGGTTTTAAACGGAATCTATCACTACTGGAAACAGTTTTCCAGTCTTCCCCAAAATAGGTTCATTTTTCAGTCAGTATGGTCTCCAAAAAAGTTCATGTGTTTTTGCGATTATGCCCAGTCCTTTGGGGCAAGAATGATTGAATCCTGCGCCAGTTGGGATGGATGAAAGCCCTTTGAGCACTGGGATGCAATGGGATAAACAGCTACCAACTTGTACAGGATTTTGTCCACCGCAGTATGAGTGCTTTTCAATTTGGGGGGGCGGGTCTGCTTTCGGGAAGCCAAAGTTACCAACCTGACGGGGACACCCATTGTTGTGGCTGAAATTTGGCGTTTTCCTTTGGGCCTATCATGTGACGTGCGTTTTTCTTTGGGCTATGTCGGCCTTCTCGCTGAGCGGGGTTGATTTGTTTCAATTTGTTTCCCATTCTCAGTCATTTTCTGGAACGCGACGAGGAGAGACTGCGGAAGTTGCCACTCAAGCTTTGGATTTGTCCTGGGACATCATTTGCATGGGGATGCATGTCCACCAAATTAGTTCAGAACGTTGTCTCTAAATATCAAAGCCCAACGGACCCAGCGAAATCGTTGCGGTCCAAGAAGGGGCCTTGGCTTAATCCTGAAGTGCATCTGGGTAGGTCAAGGGGCGGTTTCGCCAGACGGCGAGAAGTCCATGAGCTTCAAACGGCGTGCTGTTTTGGGATGGCTCAAAATGTGGTGTTCTCGTGACTGAACTGGTTGCGCCCTGGCAAGATCATAGCACATCAGGATGGTACAGGGCAAGGGTTTGCTTGGAAAGGCGCATCCTTTGAAGGGCATGCTTTGAAGGGCATCAATCATGCAGTAGGCTGGTTTCAGTGGGGGTTGTAGCAAGTCCAGTATTAAGATTCATAACCAGAAAGTAAAGTTGCTTTGGGATAATTCATTTGGCTGGGTAATTATCATTTCTGGGTGTCCTTTTTGAAACCCTACCGTTCCGTCAGAAGACCCGCACGGTCCATTTGGATGGGACATGAAGCACGAACTTTGAAGTTCAACAAAAAACCAAAGGGCCACGAGTCGCTCGTATTCCTCGTCATTTGCGGGAACATACTATGTTGACCATTTCGAGGACCACGACCTACAGTGGATGGACACATTCCTGCACCCGTTGCTAAGTGGCTCATGCAAGTTTATCCCAAACATATGTTACAGGGCTTAACCAAATTCAACGATGGCACCAACCAGTGCCGATCGTATTTTCGTTTTGATTTAGGGGTGGCCTTTTTTGAGGGTCCATGGTTTCTGGTGTGGGTTTAAAGCGAACCCACTGGAAAACCCCGGCTTTTTTGGGGGCCCCCAAATTTGAGACACTGCCATTTTCTTGCTGGTGCTCACAGAGTGTGTTTTCTTTTGTCCATCCTGGTGGTTTCTTGGGGGACCGCTGGGCTCATTCCAACTCATTCCCGACTTATCGCAGCAATCGCAAGCTTTGGTCGCAGGACAAGGCGGTGCTCCAGGCGCGTTTGCTGCCGCTGCCTCTGGCTGCCGAACCTGGGGATTGTTTGGGTCTCAGCGCAGCACCGCTCATGGCGTACCTGCACAAAGGCACACGGCTTGGGTGAGTGACAAAATGTGGGTGATTTCTTGTGTTGCTTTTTCTGTTTTTTTTTTTTTTTGGGGGGGGGGGGGAGGGAGGATACTTTTTTTTGTGGCTTCTCGGGGAAACCAAAGTTAGTACAATAATTTTGAGGTGTGTGTGAAGACACGCCCGTGTGTTTAAGCCACCCCTTGATCCAACTGAGAAAAGGCAACACAAGATTGGTAACACAATTCGGCACGGTTTGGTGGGCCACTTTCTGCAACGGGATCACCTAAAACTAGTCATGGGTCTCGCCTTCGTTTTTTTTAAGTTTGGCACGCATTTTGTCCCAGGAGGGGGGGGGTCAGGAGCGTTTATGCTTTCATAATTTTGAACCACAATTTAGATGGTCATCTTGAGGATGTCACTGACCCAGCAACACGTTGCCACTACAGATGGAAACATTGTGCCACCCTGCAACAAGTCTGTAACCAGGGTGCCACATACCCTTGAGGAAATCTGCTGATACACTGCAAGAAAGGGCCAGGGTATCCGCTCAAGAGTTTCCTGGTTGTGCCTGCAAGCCCCTCAGAACCCCCGCAACCCGCAAATAGCCACTCGGCCTAAGCGGTACCTGTCTCCGGATTGGGGTGGAGTGAGGTGCGTAGGCTGGCCCAGTTCTGAGCTCAGATGGTTTGGACACCTGGGTTTGTTTGGCAGCGTTCCCTTTGGTTCCCCTCAAAAAAAGCATAGAAACAGGGACACCCTCACGATTGCACCCAAAAAGGGGGGGAAGAGCACCCAGCCAAGCAGCCTTTTGAAGGGAGCTGGCTTGACGCGCGCCAATATGTCTCTAGCAAGGCCACGTGTTGTTGTTTATTGTAATGGGAACTGGGGTTTTAGCTCATCAATGTTTCAAAAATGGAAGTCACAGTATACATTGAGATATGCACACCGCACACAGGTGTTTGTATGTATGCTTGTTTTAATACATATGCCTTCATACCTTCATACATGACATACATACGCACGTACGTACGCACATGCATACATACATCTTTTAGGATTCGCCAGGCTCCCCGGCCCTGGTCCGACTCTTCTCCCTGAAGTCCCACGACGACGTGCATTTGCTGCGGCTCACGGAGCATGCCAAGAGTCTGCAGGCGAGCCGGCGCTACTTGGCCGTGGGCTTCGCCAAGCAGGCCGCCTGGCCCGGGGAGCTCTGGTCGGCCTATGTTTTCTTTCTTGTTTGGGCAGGGTATCCAAAAGTGGGTTGTTCCAGACCTGGTTCGCACCCAGATCTTGGAGGGCCTCCAAAAGGGGTACCCAAAATCCCACAAGAAATTACTTACGCACCCATTCCGCAGGGCAGTTTGGAGATATGGATCTTTTGAGAGGGCATGGCCTGAAGCTGGTGTTGACGTTGGACCTCCGAAGAACGTGTACAGAGTTTGGTGGGGTCCAAGTTTGGGCAATCCCAATAATCTCAACCCCGGATGGATAAGCACTGGATTCATTGGGGATTCCCTCTTCAAAGAGAGGTTCCCTAAAGCAGGTTCATCATCCCTGGTCTGAGAGCATGTTTTGAAGTAGCACTTGGATGTTGACTAACATACGAATCCTTCCACGTGCTTAAAGGGTATGGGTTGTTTCCCCTGTCGGTTTGTAAGGGAATCTATCACTGAACATGACTTGTTTAACCACAAGAAGAGATACCAACTCGAACAATCGGGGACCCAAAGGAAGACCACCTATTTTGGAGGCCCCCGAAAAACTGCTGGTGCTCAGAAAGGAATGACCCTTTCGGGTGTTCGGAATGAAGCGGAAGGGGCGGATTCCCTTATTCCAACTCATCAGCAAGAAAAAGACACACCCCAGTTTTCGGGGGCTCTTGATTTTTCGTGGGTGCCCAAAAAGCCACCTATTTGGGGGGAGAGGTCCCCTGAAAAAGAAAGTACAACCGACACACACGCCCCCTCCATTTTTTGGGCCTTTTTTTCCCCTTCCCTTCTGCCAGGTGCACCCCCCCGCTCCATTTTGTAGGGCTTTTCCCCCTTCCCTTCTGCCCATGTTTTTCAGGTGGAGCTCTACGACGCGTTGCGGTTCCAGGCGCTCTTCAGCGTGCAGTGCCACGGCTCCGGGGGCCCCACCTTCGCCTTGGGCCACCGGTGGCTCGCCTACAACCTGCCGCCCCACGAGGCGGTGGCCACACCACGCAGACAGCTCCCCACCGTGGTGAAGGAAAACATCCGTCCAAAAACGAGCCAGACGGAGCTGACGTGCTTTATTATTCTTATTCTTATTACTATTTGCTCTTCTAACATTACTCCAGAAACTATTGTTGTTACTATATCTTCGTGCTTTTGTTGTTGTCATTATATTATTGCTATTATTATTTCTACTGTTGCTATTCTTGGTTGGCCCATTGTTAGTCAAGGGCCAACAGGTGGTCGCCTTTTGTTTCTGGGTCCTTTGCATGCGAGGATGGGCTGCAGTACTTGGGCCAGGCAGGGGGTTGGAGTGGATGCCGATCCCTCTTCATTTCTTTCTTTTGTCTCTTTTCCAGGGCGCCCCCGATTTCCCTTGTTTTTTGTGGTGTCGAGAATCCTGGTCATACTTGGATGGTTCGGAATTTATTCCACCCGAAAAGCATCAGGTTGGGACCCTGCAAGTTGGACAGGTCAAGAGTCAGAACCGCCATTGTGCCTATTCTGAGCCAAGGATTGGGCAGACTGCAACACCTTAGAAGTTCTTCATGTGGGTTTGTTTGACCTCAACGCTATCTCTCTTGGTTGGGCCACTGAGAAGCGACCAGTGGGGCCCGGTGGTTTTGAGGGCTCGTCTTTTCCAGGGCTGGGATGCCGGAGCCAACCAAAACCGCCAGCTGCTCTTGCAAACCGCAAATGAAACAAGGCACCACCTCCAGCAACTGTCCAAAACCCGTGTACTGCACATTCAATTAGCATGTCTGTTGAAGTACACCTATACCTTTGCGCATCGCAAAGAATAAACCTCATATACATATATACACAGAGCAGTCGTTAAAAGCTTTGGGACCCCGTGTTTTTTGTTGTTAATCCTGTTTTCTCGCCAGGTGGGCCAGCGGACTTTGGACCAGGTGCTCATGCCGCCAGTGCCGGACACCTTGTCCACGTCCTCGTCGTCTGGGAGCCTCCACAGCGGAAGCATCGCGGTGAGGGACGTGAGCAGCCAGAGCATCATCTCCGAGTTCGAGGACCACTCCGAGCCCATTGAGGGCATGGTTTGGGACCCTTCAGGCAGGAAAATAGGATGTTAAACACGACGTGCTTTGAAACAAACACCTGTTGTTTTGCTTGCAGTTTTAATTTAAGATTCAACTCCAAAAAATGTGGGAAAATCAACTCATTTAGGCCCTGAACTCAACCCAACCTCCCTTCATTTCCCGTTCGCCCCTCTGTGCGCTTTCGAAGCGAATGCCCCAAAAACACCCGCGGCACCCGCACGGGCTAGCGATCGAATCGGCGTGGAGGCCTTCAGCTGGTGACCTGCGGTGCCTTGGGCCACAAGATCCTGGTGCACCGCGCGGTCTTGGGCTTGGGGGACACCTTGACCTACGAGGACCCGGGGGGGGAGGGGGGAAAGAGCCCCCTGAGGGGTCGATAGGTCGGTCTGCTTTTGGTTTTGGCGGATTTCGGCATTTTCTGGGGGTCACCAGCCAAATAGGGTCCAAGGGGTTGGGTGTCAGGGGGCTGGGCCCATGGAAGCCACAAGGCAGCCGGGCTCCGATGCCTTGGAAAACCAACAGCTGGGTTTCAAGTCGGCTTGATGCGAGTGGTTCAAATCTGGGCCAGGATGCGTCGGTTTTACTCCCCAGCTGGGGGTTAGTAGGTTAATAACAGGTATGACCAAGCCGAGGCAGCCAAATGCTCATCTGTTTGAACAAATGGACCCGATCCGTTGCCACGTTTACAGGGAAACCCAGTCGGTATGTTTTCGGGCTGCTGCCAGGACGAGAACGCCCAGCTGGGGAGTCTCAGGCATTTCGGTCCGAAATGGGTGCCAGTGAGCAGAGGAAGTGAGTAATTAGATGGCACGATTCCCGGTAGATGTGGGTAAGGGGATGGCGAGTCAACATGGGGGAGTTGTGCCATCTAGTTTCACCGAACACTTGAGCTAGCCAGCATTCCACCTTTGTGTTTTTGGAGGCCTTGAGGCTTTTCATCTCCCGAGCAGTTCAACCAAAAGGCTGCCTCCAAAAAGGACACGCCCAAATGTACGATCATTTGACTTCCGACGCGATTCAGACGACATTCTGGTTTTAAACCTCTGTACTCCAGAATTTAACCGTGCGTGCCTTTGTTGGAGTTGGAAGAAGCCCCCGCTTCGGGTTCTGAAAGCGAAGCCAAAAGCCAATGCCCATCTTTCACCCCTATGACGGGTTCCAACATTTGTCCATTCGCCTTTTGGCCCTTCTTGGCTGCAAACTCTAAAGAAACATTCAGACTTTGGCCTTCCCATTGAGGATACCAAAAGAGGCTGCTTCAAGCTGGAGGTTTACGGGTTTGTCTTGGAGACCACTAGCTGTGGATTCCTTTTGGTTTCCATTTAAGACAACCAAAAGTGGATTCCAACTCAAAAGCACGCTCTTATTGTATTTTTCTCCGTTGGCCCATCGTTGTAGAAACCATTCATTTAGCATCCCCTTCAAAGTAATCAAGGTCATAGGGGGAGCCATTTTGTTATCACAGACAGGGTTGCTTTCGGCAATCATGGGCTAACCCACCATCAAAGGCCTGGTTCTCGGCAACTGGGAAGCTACCCTGAACACCAAGCCACCAGTTCCCTCACAGCAGCCATGTCCTCTTGGTGTTCACGGTGCTTCCTTGGGGGAGATGGAATCGCGTGGGCGTCGGACCAGCCTCAAGTAGACTTACAACCAAGGGGCCCCTTCCCCTTTTGGTGCTATCCGGGTACCTGCGTCTACTTCCGCTTGCTTAAGGATATGTTTTATTGCCCCCCGTCGGTTTTGAAGGGAATCGACTTCACTCCTGGCCGTATTTTTTCCAGGGGGCGACAACGCAATTGGAGGCCTACCGAAACGGAAGCGCCAGGTTTCAACACCTCTTCACGCTGTCCCGCGGGGTGACCCCAGCCGTGATCAGCGACCTCGCGGTCTCGGACGACGGCCAATTTGTGGCGGTGAGTAGCGCCAAAGGCACCACCCACGTCTTCAAGCTCCCGCCCTTCCACTCGCACAGGCCAACAAAATACGAAGACTTTCAAAAATATGCTCGGCTTGGACTTAATTAAGCACCAACACCTCCCTCAATGTGCTATGTTTCCTGTTGGTTTTAAAGGGGACCTAAAGGGGACCTCCCTTAAGTATTTGTCCTGTTGGCTTTATTCCTGGCCCGGAAAGTATCATTTTTGTCGTGGTTCTCTCCAATGGTCATCCCATGAAAAGGACCTTCTGATCAACCCTTAATTGGCGGTCACCATCAGGTTACCTTGAAAGTTTTGCTCAGTAGTTCGCAGCGAATCGTCCTTCAAACCTTTTGGTTTTCCCTTGTTGATCCACTTTTAGTAAAGACCCAAAAGGTAAGCCTTGTTTTTCTAGGTCTTTTGGGGAAGTGAGTTTACAGTCTTCGATGGTTTTCCACGTCCGAACCTCCAAACCACTCCAAAGCACCAAGCCCTCTGGCACCATGGACATGTAGCCAGTTAACTTCCAAATCGATGCACACCCTGGAGGCAATGCTTGTCAGAGCCAGGGGCGGTCCTGAAGACTGGTCCCTCCCTTGGGGACCCAGTGAAGCTGTCCGTGTGCACTCGCGTGCGCATGGGGTCCGTGCTCTTGCAGGAGGGTGGGATTCAACTGGTTAGAGGGTCCCTAGGATGCCAGCTGGGCCAATTGAGCAATCACCCTTAAGAGATTTAGAGGACCCTTGAAGAGCAGCTGGCTGTTGGATGCATCCTGGGAACTGTGCTAAACATCTTTAGATTCACACTACTAAAGAACGTCAAGTTTCCCTTTCCAAGGTCATAGTTCCAGCAACTGGACAATCCCACCCATTTCATGAAAAGGGTCCACACCCATTTGTCGATACAAGCCCGGATTTCGTCCGCGTGGAGGCAAACCCCCAATAATACCTCCGGGTTCAAGTTTCAATATGGTATTTGATCCGATCATTTGTTCACTTCAACTCAACCCAGGAGGGCCTGATGCCTCAGTGCGCCTTCTTCACCCGGCAGTCCCCCATCCCCTGGATGTACGTGGCCACCCGCGCCGGGTCGTTGGGGCTGTACTCCTTCACCTCAGACTCCAGCAGCCGGGGCCTTAGCCAAAGCCGCTGGGAAAAGCGCCAAAAGTTCCTACACATCCTCCAGTTGCTTAAGAACAGTTTCATTAGGCCAAAGGCGTACCTGTTGTGTCTGTTTGCCTTTTGGTGTGTCCTTCATTTGTCTCCTCAACCAGCAAACAGTTTCTCATGTGTTCATCTTGTCTGGCCCCGGGTTTTACCCTTCCGGCCATTCCATGGAAGCTCCCAGGACCCCTTAACATGCTTTTTCTCAACTGGGCACCTGGTGCCTACCATGGAATGAATTGCCGAAAAGGGACCTTCCCCTGGCGATAAAAGGGAACCTGTCACTGGAAACATGTTTGATTGTTCCAGGGAGCGTGCTTAAGCAATTTGAAGTAACGGGGGCCATCTTCGCAAGTGTTCCTTCTTTTTTTTTGAAACTGAGTTTCCATTGGTGAGGATCGGGCTCATAGGAAAGACTATATACTATATACACCTTAACCATGCTAGTGGAACCAACCGTCAATAAGATATTGGGCGCTGCTCACAGGATGCTGGGGACCTTGTTGCAGGAGATTCCTCCACAGACCTTTTGGGGTTTGAAGCGGATTCCGCCAACAAAGTGGGTTTTGGGTTCTACACAACATGAACATGCTTGCCCTTGTAAAAGGGGAGTCCGCCCCACATCCGGCGGTTTTGGGGCATTTTTTCGGGGAAGCCACACTTGTGGAGCCGCAAGGTGAGGAGTGGGCTGTGGCACTGCAGCGGGAGATGCGGATTTGCCGACCCCTGCGCCACTTCAGCGAGAAGCGGCTGTCCATCGGGCCGACCCGTCCGCGGCCCTCCTCGCCGGAAAGCCCAAGGGAGCGGGAGGAGCCCTCGTGGCTGTCCTACGCAGAGCCTCAGGCTGTCGTTGATTCTCTTTTCTCCGACGCGCCGAAGAAAAAATGTTGCTTATAGTTTTTACGTGTTTCTTTTTGGTGGCGCCTGGATCGGGCAAGTTGTCTTTTTTTTCTCCCAGCAGCTGCGACTGTCTGAACGGTACAGTGTTTGGGAAAAAACAGCAACTTGGCGATCCAGGTGTTAATTTTGCTCTGGCATGTTCGTTCATTGCAAAGGAGACCTCCACCCATTTGCCCCAGACGGTCCCCATCTGGATGTGTCCGCAGCTCCGGTTCTACGCCTACGCGTCTAAGGGATCCGCACAAGCGGCGGAGACGAACGCAGCGCTGCGTTCAGGCCACGTGGTGGCGCGAAGGCGCCTGGAGATCTTAAGACCTGAGCTCCCGGAGAACGCGGTGAGCTTCCAGGCGTGAAATGGCCTAAGCAGAGGGATTTTTGAGTGGAGGGGGTGGGGGTTGGGAGCTCCATTGGGATGGCTGGGACCTTGACTAAAGGAAACAGATTCAATGGTGAGAGTGGTAGTAAACTTCTCGCACGGCTTGGTGAGTCAGTGAGTGAGTGAGTGAGTGAGTGAGTGAGTGAGTGAGTGAGTGAGTGAGTGAGTTAGTGAGTGAGTGAGTGAGTGAGTGAGTGAGTGAGTGAGTGAGTGAGTGGGTGGGTGGGTGGGTGGGTGGGTGGGTGGGTGAGTGAGTGAGTGAGTGAGTGAGAGAGTGAGAGAGATAGAGAAACAACACAAACTATGCTTGTTCTGGGAAATACCGTTTTAAGCATACATGTGTGTAGTATGTTGGGTGGGTGGGGGTGGCGGTGGGGGTGGGTAGGTAATTGGTTTCGTTCATTATAATTCCATTGGCAATTTCCACTATTCCCGGCGAATCGGATTCATGTCTGCATGATGAGTTCTTGCACCTTCCGGAGGTGCGACTGAGAGACTTTGGATCAATTTCCGTGTTGAGGTCAATGTGGTAGCCGGGACTTAAGGTGTGGTCAAGCCGGCGTTGAGAAGAAAGACTTTGATGCCTTCAAACCAGCAGGCTTCGGTAAATATCCGGATAGCAATCAGCTAGCCAGGCGCACGGAATGGACATGGACCCACGCCCCGTGATGTGGGTCTACCATTCTGCCGAAATGACTTGATCATTCAAATTGTACGGGTTCCGAATTTTTGACGGAAGGAAAGCTTAAACAGAGCGGTGGCTGATTTCCCAAATTTTGAAGCCCCTGATTTTAAGGCCACCCTGGGATAGTCAAAAACCAGAACCCGTCCCACCCCCACGTCCAGTCTGTCCGAAGGCGGACGACTCCATGGACCTCGCGCAGCTCTTCGGCGGCGCTTTGGGCTCCGCGATGGGCGAGCCGACGGCCGTTCGCGCCTCGCGCGAGCGCGAGCGCGAGCCGAGGGAGAAGGAGCGGCCACACGGTTTAAACATGGCAATGGGGGGGAGTCAGTAGCTGTTGGCTGGAAGGGGGCCAAGGAGTATCCAAACTTAGCTTAAAAGAGGGAGACAAGGAGCTATCAGGATTGGGTAAGGATGTAAAATATTTGAACATGGCAGTTTCGCTGGAACATGTCCCTTCAACCACCCTCAGAAAGGGTATGCACAAACAAGGACACACTTACGGGCGGGGGGGGGGGTTGTCAAAAGTATGGACTCTTTTTGAGCACTGTTGCTGTTCGAAGGGGCTACCATTTTTGACAACCCCCCCATGTGGAGTTTGAACAGCCTCCTTTTGTTGTTCCTTTGAAAGGGCAGGTCCAGTTGTTTGAACCCGAAGGACCTAGACAGCAATGAGGACGAGTGGCTGAAGTTCTGATGGCCTTAGGTCCACACCGCCTGCCCAGATCCAGCCGAGCCACAAAAGATAACCACGAAAAAGGATCACCTCCAGACTTTCTTTGATGCTTTTCCTGGCTACCTGCTATCAAGGTAGGATGCAGAATGGAGATATTTTGGCCTCCAAAACGCAGGGTCGGAATTCTGAAAAAGGAACATGTACATAGCCTGAGCGACTGGGAGGCGCCCTGCAGGCATCTCAACTGGATGGATCTGTTCGATGTTCCGGGATGTTCGCTAAGTTAGTAGTCCCAGAGTCACTCCGGCAAAGGGAACCCCGGAGGATGGAGAGGGGGGTGTCCCTTCATCACTATTGGAGGGTAACACCTTCTATTCATAGAACCGCTTCATTAATCTGGGCCCCTTGTAACCCCCTTTCACTAGGATTGCAATTTTTTGAGAGCTTCCAGACCTTGGCTATAGCCTGGCAGGGTGTCTTCAGAGCCTCGGCCGAAACCCCGGCGAAAAAAACACGAAGGGCCGGATGTTTCGCTAGGTGCGCACGTACAGGGAAAGCTCGGCCAAAGCTTTGGCCGCGATCCAAGGTGCGCAAAAGAAAATGCCGTGGCTGGCGCCCTCATGTCCGAAGCCGATCCAGGATGTGTTTCTCGTTTGTTCGTTTTTGGGCGACGTTGGCAAAACGGGGTGCGTTGAGCCAAGTCCATGGTGGCAAAGGGGCACGTCAGGGCTCGCAGTGTGGCCCAAGTAGGCTCATACCCACAAAATGGTGGTCTTTCCTTCGATGTCCCTTTAAAACGCCCAAAACGGGTTACCATCAAAAAGGGAACCGCTGATAAGCCCCGCTTGCGCAGCGAGATGGTGAGATGGATGCGGCAACTTGCGCTGCGCCATGAACCGACACGAACGGCCGCTTGATTGCAGCGCTTCCTTGGGGTAAATCTTCGAGCTACTGGGGTCCGCCTTGGTCATATGGCGATGCCGATTGGGTAGCCATAGCCGAACCCTTCCAGCTACCGCTTAGGCAACCAAGATTCTTAGATCTAGGATTTGCATGCTGGCTTTCTCTGGTTACTCAAAAGTTAGATACAACTGGCATTCCCGGAAGCACTGGACAAGGTATGGACCATGCATTCTCGCACTCCTTTCCATGCCCCACTCTACTGGTGGAGTTCTTCATGCTGACACTGGCAGGTCGAATCGCAATGGCCAGAGGCCGCGTACACAATGACCACCTTCAGCCCAGCGATGCTGTGGCAGCCAGCAAGGCCCTGCAAGCTCTGGCGAAGGCGGGGCCCGGTGCCAAAGCTAGTGAGCTCAGCAGACTCGTGAGAATTGTCGCCTCAGTTTGCTGACCAGCTCTTGGTGCCCAGCCAGGATGGGCGATGGCGGTGCTCGATGCACACTTTTCGCGTGTCCTGGCTGGGTGCCGAGTCACGGGGTATGGGCTTCAGGTTCAGCCGTCGCACTTCCTCCCGCAAAAGAACCATGGCATCAAACATTAAACCAAGAAAAGGGTCAGTGGAGAGGCGGTTTTGAGATGATAGTCTTCCCAAAGCCTGCTGTGCTGTCAAACAGGGATCCCCTGAAGTGGTTGGCGTCCTTTTGATTTCCCCTTTAAATGCCAACCAGAAGGGACTCCAAAAGGGGGTTTCACAACTCATTTTGAGAAGCCATCTCATGCCTGGAAGCAGAGTAACGTTGCTCCTGGAAGAGTGCAGGGCAAACAGGTGTGTTAAGAGAAAGGGCGCAGGTAGGTCGCTGCAACTTGTGGTAGTGGTTTTGGACCTTTGCCGAGAACACGCTCTTCAAGCCTTAAAAAAGCAAACTCAATAGGGCTGGAAACAAATAAACCCCATAACAATGGTTCAGCATGTGGGTCACCAATTTAAATCACAGTCAAGGCGCTTCCTTGCAGATTCACTTGGAGCCCCCCAAAAAGCACCATTTCTAAAGACGCGACTTTTGCAGGGATTAAGGGTCGAACAAGCACTATGATTATTTTCCATGGCCATGACATGTAGATTTTTGGTACCCCAACCCCTTCGAATGCTTTATCCTCGTCAGGTCTTCGCAGCCGGACGCTTGCAGCCGGACGCGGTGGTGATGAATGTCCTGCAGCTCATCTCGGGCAATTTGCATCTCCCAGCGTCTTTTTCCTCTGAATGTACCGGGGTGAATTTTGGAAAGGCCAGCCATAAGTGAGTTTCCAGCAGTGCTGCTTGCGAGGGAAATGTAGGGAGCCTTGAGTTGGTGGCAAGGCGATATTCGATTGTAGGAAATGCAAGTCTGTCGGGTTGTTCCCTATTGGCTTCCTGTGGCCGTCGGGGATTCACCTTGCACGCGTCCTTCTAGGAATTATAGAATGGAAAGCATGGGGGATCGAGCCGCCTCAATTCAAGCCATCACAGGCGATTTGGTTCCAGGTTTAACAGGTGGACCAACCGAAGACTGGGGGCTTCACTGAGAACCCTGTGTTGGCCGGATACTAGCTGTATCAGCTTATCAGGTCATAAATGACCTGGACATATGGGCAATTTGTGCTGGCCTTGGCCGGACAGAAGCAGGTCGTTGTTTTTCAAAGCTGTGCTGGCATGCGGGTTTCCACTCTCATGTTGGAAATGTGAGAGGCCCAAGGTGGGATTGCAGTCAGATGCAGTCCCTGTTGGTGTCGAGGCTCTTCCGGGGGGTTCGCGTTGGCGAAGTTGGCATTTGAGAGCCTAGGGCTAGATTGGGGCTGGCGCAGGATACGGCTGGCATGTGGGTTGGATCCTTGTGAGTTTACTCTGGGTTTTGTGTTGGCTTAGGCCATTAGGATCCGACTGGGCTTCTCAGCATGTAGTTGGAGGTGAGAGAGATCCATTGGCCAAACGAGGATCAATGCCTGTGCCAAGAGCAAGCGATGGCTCTTTGCCCGCCAGCTGCTGGTTGACTTCACCCTGTACGGCATACAAAGGACTGCAGCCACGCCGCTCAGTGAGGGTCAGTGGAGATGGGCTCAGGGTCCAAGGCATTTGTTCACTTCAAAGGCGCTGAGAACAGGGGCCTATGTTAGACCGGCGCGCCAGCTGATGCATGCACATTTACAATTGAACAACCGAATCTATCAGCCCCATCATCGTAGACAGTTCTCCGCATGTAATACGTATCCATATTGCTCTCTCTCTCTCTCTCTCTCTCTCTCTCTCTGTCCATAGTTATGTACATACAATGTCTACCTCCGATTCATAAATAGCACCCCCGATTGCCCTCAAATAAAGTTAAGGTGGGGAATTTCAGGGTCAGGTAAAGTTTAGAATCTGTTTAGTATTGAGCTCTGTTTTTTGTGTTCGAATACTAGTTTAGAATTGGGCCAATTCTAAAGTGGTATTGGGCATGTGTTTGTGTAATTTAGGTTTTCGGTCAATTCTAAGTTAGTATTGCGCATTTTTTGAAGGGGATGGATTTTTGCATTGGAATACTAATTTATTATTGGGACAAACAAATGGGGGTTAGTGGGACCTTGCTTAGCTTTATTTAGGGTCTGGGATTAAGGCAGATAGCCTTGTTGCCAGGGTCAAGGGTTGATTCTCGAAGGGATTTACATAAGGAAACGAATGAAATAATTTGGGAATCTGCAAGGATAATTGGAATCGCACTTATGATGAGCCCAATTGAAAGGACCTTGCCCTGATTGTAAGCAACAGAGATTATATATGTTTGGGGGTAGTGGGGATTTGCTTAGCTTTATTTAGGGTCTGATATTTTTTGGCGAATGAGTTTTCATGAGGAGTAGCCTTGTCGCCAGGGTCAACGGTTGATATTAAAGGATTTTATGAAAACAATTTCACGAAGGAGGTGGCCATTGCTTGTTGCATGCAGGTCGGGCTGACAACGCATGCAAAATGATAATCCGGGCCTAGACCCTCCCTGAATAAAGAGGCTGATTTGGAGCCAATGGCACTGACTCTGAATCAAAATTAGCTACGCTGAAGGGAATTCATCAAGGTTTGTGTCAGCCGAGGCATGGACAATGCATTCGAGTCCATGTCGCGGTGATATTTGTTGATAGTGTTCTTCAAGATGTGTGTTTGCTCCATATGTATTGTTCTTGGTGGAAAAAAAGAGCTTTATCAAGGGTAATTTGTGTTTGAATTTATTATTGCATTTTTGGAAAAAGTTGGACATATTTCGGGGTAGTTTGTTTTTGATAGGTGGACATTCCACACATGTGTACCGAAAGAAGGTCACGAAAGCTAGCTCCTTGGAGCTAGGCTGAAGTTTTCGTTTACCTCAGCTTGCTGAGAAGGGGCGGTCGAAAAGCTTGAGTTAGGCATTGCTGAATTCTCACTGGTTGTCAGGGTCGTGGAGGGGGGGCGCTCACCCCCCCCTCCCCCCCCCCAAAAGACTTGATGTATCAGGCCAAACCCCCCCCACTTCCTTGTTTGTCAGAGTTGCCTGTTGGGGGGAGGGGGGAGGGCCCCCATGATATATCAGGCACGCCCAATGAGCTCGAACCCACCCTGGACCACCTCCGCTGGGGGGTAGTCGACTGTTCTGTTTCCATTGGCTCATTCGGTGTCAATAGATGCTCGAACTTTGATTCGCAGACCAAATAGTCAACGCCACCCATCCATTGTAAAGCAAAACGCGTCAGTTCTAGTTGCTCAATGTGGAACGCAGGAATCCTAAGCGATAACCCCAGGGCCATCTTTGATTCGAGAGACCCCGCGCACTTGTTCAAACACTGAAGCTTTTACCCACTACGCGTTCCCCTAAAGATTGAGATGAACAATGCGCTTTGTTCGTTCTTAATCACACCTGTTTAAGCACTGAAGCTTTTTCCCGCTACTTTACCCACTACGCACTTCCCTAAACATTAAAGATGAACAATGCGCTTTGTTCATTCTAATCCCAGGGCCATCTTTGATTCGAGAGGCCCCGCGCACCTGTTTGAGCACTGAAGCTTTTACCTACTACGCGCTTCCCAAAAGACACCCGTTTGAGCACTGAAGCTTTTTCCACTACGCGCTTCCCAAAAGTTCACAGATGAACAATGCGCTTTGTTCGTTCTTAATCCCAGGGCCATCTTTGGTTCAAGAGAACCCCACGCACCTGTTCAAACACTGAAGCTTTTACCCACTACGCGTTCCCCTAAAGATTAAGATGAACAATGCGCTTTGTTCGTTCTTAATGACACCTGTCTAAACACTGAAGCCTTTACCCGCTACTTTACCCACTACGCGCTTCCCAACAGATTAAAGATGAACAATGCGCTTTGTTCAGTTTGAATCCCAGGGCCGTCTTTGATTGGAAGCAGCATTGATTTGCGAGTTGCGGATTGTGCGGTTTACGGATTAGCTCACGCAGCTTGCGGGCTGCAGAATATGGGTTGCGTGGATTGTCGATGCAGATTGTGGGCTGTGGGTATTGGATCAGGTTCTGTATTTTGCTTGGCGCGAGTATGACACCCTTCGGAAACGACTCAGATGATTTCAATCGCCTTTTTAGAGGCTAACTTCGGCTACATGGCTGTAAAAGCGAAACTTCCCCAGGGCTTGGAGTTTTAATGGGGTAAGTCCTATGTTGTAGGACCTGGCGTTTTACTGGGGTAAGTCCTATGTTGTAGGACCAGATTGGCTTGCAAGAGGCACAGGCGAAACGACAAACGATGAGATGGCATGAGCGGAGGCCAGAACTGACCACAGACGCGCCGATACGTTGCCACACGCTGGCTTTCGTTCCCTGCTTCTCAAGTACAAATGGAGTCATATTCCCATATCTTGTCAGACCATTGGGCCCCATCCCAGGCTGAACAGCAGCATGAGCGCTTGCGGGGCCTTGCGCTGGGCAGAGGCTTTGGGGATCTTTGCCTCTCGCCGTGGCAAGGGTCGAAAATGGGGGAGTAGTGGTCTTTAAGAGTCGGTACAGTTTGCTTGGTAGGTTTGAAGGGGGCAAAAAAACAAAAACAAAAACCAAACACATCCACATATTGCAAGCCGAGGACTTGCGCACATGGTTGCAGGCTGTCCCTTCCCTTTTGGCACTCTACTTCCAACTGGCCAATCTGCATATTGCACCCTGGAATTGGCCCAGGTGTTGGTGTAATTTGCCGTCAGACCCCTGGCAATCGGACTACAGTGTGTTAGGTCATTTTGAGCATAGTCTCGGCGCGCAACTCGCCAGGCCACGGAGTATCCGGAAACTTTTTGGCTGTCCCTTCCCTTTTGGCACTCTACTTCCAACTGGCCAATCTGCATATTGCACCCTGGAATTGGCCCAGGTGTTGGTGTAATTTGCCGTCAGACCCCTGGCAATCGGACTACAGTGTGTTAGGTCATTTTGAGCATAGTCTCGGCGCGCAACTCGCCAGGCCACGGAGTATCCGGAAACTTTTTGGAGCCTCTCTGAAACCCTCTGGATACCTGCCCACGCCCCAAACCAAGGATTGACTATCCATGGGGCGTTGTCAAATATATGCATTGTTCTTAAGGCAAATAGTGGCTGCCTTGTGCTGCCTTTGTAAGACTCTAAGACTGTTGAAATGTATCTCAAAAAGGGCCCATGGCCATCGCTTGGGAGAACCATCTTCGAGCAAACTAAGGATGGCTACCGGGACTTGCGAAGCGACCTGACCAGCGCCACCATCCTGCTCAGAAGTTCGCGGTGGCGTTCATCCTTGCAGATGCTCAAGGCAGATGCAAAGTAGCCTGCGCTCTGCGATTTTCGGTTTGATCTTCCAAAGTATGGAACGATTGTAAAATCAACAAAGCAAGGGCAATGTTACACACCCAAATGGAATCAAATCACGAAAGCTAGCTTGCTAGCTGGAGTCTTTTCTTGCTTTAGCAAGGTCTTGGGGGGCTGACGGCCCTCCACTTATTGATCGTATCAATAATTTTGAACCCCCCCCCCCCCCCCCCCCACCCCCCCCCCCCCCCCCCCCCCTCCCCCTCCCCTCCCCCCCCCCCTCCCCCCCCCCGCTCCTCCCCCCCCCCTCCCCCCCCCCCCTCCGCCCCCGTATACTTCAGAGGCCACGGCTAAGAGCTCAGAGGTCAATTTTCAGCACGCAGGATGAGTGTTTGCTCAAGTGCGGGGTCCAGCCAGTATGCGAGCCGGGATGCCAACCTGAAGCTCGCTCGTAGGAGAGAGAGCATCAGGGACCTCAAGACAGAACGGCTGGCTTTTTGGGTTTCTGCAACTCATAGAGTTTCAACTCTCCGGTTCTTGCAGTTGCAGTTATGGCTCAACCCAGGGAACAGTTAGGATCTTGATTTGGCAGCGCATCAGAGTTTGGCACTTTTCAAACTCGTGACTCAATCGTTTGTCCCTGTCAGCGTAATTCCCACATTTTTCTCAGGTCCATACATGGGCTGTGCGATAGCTGTGGCAATGGCAAATGAAGAGCTTTTACAGAAGCTGCGGCGGCGGTTTGGGTTTCTGCAACTCATAGAGTTTCAACTCTCCGGTTCTTGCAGTTGCATTTCTGGCTCAACCCAGGGAACAGTTCGGACCTTGATTTGGCAGCGCATCAGAGTTTGGCACTTTTCAAACTAGTGACTCAATGGTTTGTCCCTGTCAGCGTACTTCCCACGTTTTTCTCAGGTCCATGCATGGGCTGTGCGATAGCTATGGCAATGGCAAATGCAGAGCTGTTGCAGAAGCTGCGGCGGCGGTTTGGGCCCCAAATGGACAGATGGGATGGGATCTGCTGACACACAGACACACCAGCATTGGCGTCCTTTTTAGGTTTCGAGGGGCGGACCTGGCGCTCCATTCCGAGCCAGAACGGCTTGGAGCTCAGGGCGCAAGTGCTCTGCTGCCGCGGTTGCTCTCCAAGTATAGGACACGAGCCGTTCGAGTTTTCCATGCTTGACTACCTGGCAGCGCTTCCTGAGGTGCTTTCACAGGCTGATGGAGAAGAACGAGGCCGAGGCTCACAATTGTGATCATCGCCGATTCGTTGCCGAGGTTGTTCTGCAAGTATTGGGTACGCCTTAAAAGCTTTTCTTATCCTTGGATTCCCTTCACACCACCCCCCCAAGAAGGATACCCTCAAGACAAGCCACACGCACAGTGTGGCCCTGACAGGAGCCGTGACTCTGGCAATTTTCTGTCTATGATGCCTTGAGAACTTGACAGAGCCTGTGATCGAAGGCAGAAGCTGAATGCTTCCCTGCAACGCTGGTGCACTCAGTGTCTCGAAAGTGCTGTGCAGACCATACTCGAGGCTCTACCTATGATGAGTGCGCGTGGGAGAACCTAGCCTTGGCAGATGCGCAGGTTAAAATCAAAGACCTTTTTGGATGATAAAGGGAAACCAGGCCGAGAGCAACCCCCGCAAACATGTTTTTGAGCCTGGGTTCTTTCACAGGCCGATGGAGAAGAACGAGGCCGAGGCGCACAACTTTGATCCTCGCCGATTCGTTGCCGAGGTTGTTCTCCAAGTATAGGGTGCGCCTTCAAGCTTTTGTTTTCCTTGGGTTCCCTTCAAACCACCCCCCGCAAAAAAGATACCCTCAAGACAAGCCACACGCACAGTGTGGCCCTGACACGAGCCGTTCGAGTTTTCCATGCTTGACTACCTGGCAGCGCTTCCTTGAGGTGCTTTCACAGGCCGATGGAGAAGAACGAGGCCGAGGCGCACAACTTTGATCATCGCCGATTCGTTGCCGAGGTTGTTCTCCAAGTATTGGGTACGCCTTAAAGCTTTTCTTTTCCTTGGGTTCCCTTCAAACCACCCCCCCAAGAAGGATACCCTCAAGACAAGCCACACGCACAGCGTGGCCCTGACAGGAGCCGTTCGAATTTTCCATGCTTGATTACCTGGCAGCGCTTCCTGAGGTGCCTGTAAAACAATCCCAAAACGGATACCCACACTGACTGTCTATGACTGCTTAAAGTGAGAACTGCCTTGACAGAGCCTGTGATCGAAGGCAGAAGCTGAATGCTTTTCCCTGTGGGATAGCAACGCTGACACGTGCCCGGCACTCAGTGTCTCGACCCTGTCCGTCGCATTTCCTGGCCTCAGTGCTGTGCAGACCATACTCAAGGCTCTACCTATGATGAGTGCGCGTGGGAGAACCTAGCCTTGGCAGATGCGCAGGTTAAAATCAAAGACCTTTTTGGATGATAAAGGGAAACCAGGCCGAGAGCAACCCCCGCAAACATGTTTTTGAGCCTGGGTTCTTTCACAGGCCGATGGAGAAGAACGAGGCCGAGGCGCACAACTTTGATCCTCGCCGATTCGTTGCCGAGGTTGTTCTCCAAGTATAGGGTGCGCCTTCAAGCTGTTGTTTTCCTTGGGTTCCCTTCAAACCACCCCCCGCAAAAAAGATACCCTCAAGACAAGCCACACGCACAGTGTGGCCCTGACACGAGCCGTTCGAGTTTTCCATGCTTGCCTACCTGGCAGCGCTTCCTTGAGGTGCTTTCACAGGCCGATGGAGAAGAACGAGGCCGAGGCGCACAACTTTGATCATCGCCGATTCGTTGCCGAGGTTGTTCTCCAAGTATTGGGTACGCCTTAAAGCTTTTCTTTTCCTTGGGTTCCCTTCAAACCACCCCCCCAAAAAAAGATACCCTCAAGACAAGCCACACGCACAGTGTGGCCCTGACACGAGCCGTTCCAGTTTTCCATGCTTGACTACCTGGCAGCGCTTCCTCAGGTGCTTTCACAGGCCGATGGAGAAGAACGAGGCCGAGGCTCACAATTGTGATCATCGCCGATTCGTTGCCGAGGTTGTTCTCCAAGTATTGGGTGCGCCTTAAAGCTTTTCTTTTCCTTGGGTTCCCTTCAAACCACCCCCCCAAGAAGGATACCCTCAAGACAAGCCACACGCACAGTGTGGCCCTGACAGGAGCCGTTCGAATTTTCCATGCTTGACTACCTGGCAGCGCTTCCTGAGGTGCCTGTCAAACAATCCCAAAACGGATACCCACAATGAAAGCAAGATGCACAGCAGTGACGAAATTTGCAGCGATTGTCGCCGACACAATGTTGCCACAGGGTCAGTCTCAAACCATTTGAAGCTTGATTGTCAGTAAGTGTCACTTTCTCGTAGCAGCTATGAAATTGTTTGTCGGAAGCCAAGCTTGATTGTCAGACAGTCTCACTTTCTCGTAGCAGCTCTGAAATTGTTTGTCGGAAGCCGCCATGAAATTGTAGCAAGCGTCACTTTGCAGGGACACTCCCAAGCCTGACAGCACACACCCTTCAGAAGGTGCATAAGACACTCCGCTGCCTCGCCAACCACTTCCCCACGCATTTTCTCTTGTTGCATCAAATTCAGCAGAGACGAAATCATTCGAGGTGCCGCGCTGCTTTCGGAAAAGAAGCCGACTGTCTTTGCAGCAGGAGCGTCATGTCAGCTGCAAGCATTCGTGATGCGTGCCCGCTGCCGGTCGCGGACTCTAGCCTGCGATTTCTTGTGCCACCGACTGGGGCCCTACTAAGGGCCCGGCAACAGCAGCTTCCTGTCCTCTGATGCTTTAGACACGACCTTTCACGTAGTCACAGACCCCACCCCTTGCTTGCTTGTGAGACAGCCGCCATGTCTTCTTTGCTGGTCATCTATCGACAACAGCGCTATCGTCCAAAGATTGTGGCCTCCAGGATGTCAGAAGCTGTACAAGAACTTCAGATGCTGGCAGCCCACCCCTTCTTTGCTTCGGAGCATTGGCAGCGAGGCCAATTTCATGAGATTATGTCTGCCTTTGAGTTTACATACCAACAAGAAGAGCAAAGCACTGCGCAGATGCGCATACAACGGCGCTGTGGCACAGCCCGGCTGGAACTTAAGTTGCCGGTTCGGTTGTTCTTTCGTGCAACATTGGCAATAGAAGACCTTCTCGCATCTCCCGATGTCCGATCCCAAGCTCTAGACTTGGCCACCGTGCGCCAACGCCTCAAGCAACTCGTGATCATTGGGCCTGATGCCGCTGCCGAGGTTTGGGCTTGGAATCAAGCGTGGGGCCTGCCTGCAGAAATACAGCGCCCTGTCGTTGACTTCCAGGCATTGGCACGCCGTTTTGTGACTGCGCCGTGTCTTTCACACGCAAACTCTACAAAGCAGATCTTTCAGCGAGTTTGGGCCTCGTTCACAGCGGAATTTCTTCCTGGCACTGCTGCGCCGCCCATTGTTTGCCATAAATTCGGCCGCAATTGGCATTTGCCCGTGACCCCTGTGTTGCAGCCCGACTTGACGTAGAAGCACTTCTCCTTTCTCCCCCCGCTGACATTGCGGCACTGGAAGAGGCTTGGCAGAATCTGCGCAATCTGTACTGTGGTAACGTCTTTGCTGACATCGATGAGAAGTTCCACTTCGACAAGATTGCCTTCACCAACGCTCTTGCGCCTGCAGCGCGCGCACCACGGCATTTTCCTTCAGACCTACCGACCAGTCATTGCCTGCAGTCTTCGGATGCCGACATCCATGTGGCGTGTGCGAAGCACCGGTGCCCTCTGTGCGAGACGCTCTTTCCCAATGACGCTGCCTGGCAACAACACCTGGTCTCTCATGGAGGCTTCGACGCCTGGCGTCAGGCTTTGCTGGCCCATGAAGCCTCCCAGTGGCCTCGCCCAGTTCCAACGGCCACATTGAGCCAGCACATGTCCAGCTATGCGCAAGATTTCTGGAGCTCGATGGCGCAGGAAGGCAGCCTCTGCGCTGCCTGCGCGCTGCCGAGCACTTGTGCTCACATTGCCTTGCATGATCTGCGATGTGACTCTTTCGATTTGGAATTATTGCATAAGCTTCTGTCAGCGCGAGCGTATTGCGAGCGGCACGCAGCGTTGTGCCCCGACCCACGGCCACAACATTTTGTTGGCCTGCCCCTGTCCACTTTACTCCAAGCAGGTGCTGCAGTTCCTCAACCTGTACGTCCTCCAGATGCTGACGCATGGCTCTTATGCGCTTCTGCCCAAGCATCCACAGCCTGGTCTTCGGCTGCACAAGACGTAACATTGCCCTTGCCTTGGCTTCTTTGTGAAGACTGCTCGCATGCACTGCAAGGGCGGACCCCTCGGCTACCTACACGCGCTTTGGCTAACGGGAACCTTTGCTTGCCTCTGCCCCAAGAGCTTCGTGATTTGACTTTTGCCGAGCGTCTTTTTATAGCTCGTGGTTTTACAGTGCGCCGCTTACATGCGCTGCCTGCTCGGGCAGCGCCCGAGCATCGACAGCAGGCTCTTTCTGGTAATGTCATTTCATTTCCTCAAGCAGCCGCAGACATACTTCGCCATCTTCCTCGCCCCATCTCCGATGCTACAGAGCTGCTGACGGTATTTTTCCCTGCAGCCGACAGACCTGACTTTGCGAATTCCAAGCCGTACACTGTCCGACGTGGGCATGTGCACCGGGCCCTGCTGTGGCTGCAACGTCACAACCCCTTTTATGCTGATATCTTGATTCACGAAGAGAACTTGCACGCGCTGCCTTCGTGTGGCGTGCTGTCAGAATTTGCGGTGGTCAACGAAACACGCTTCCATCCGGCAGCAGCATTGGGCCCTGCTGACGCACAGGTGTCTGCCTCAGACTCAGCCTCAGGCAGTGCTGCGATGCCATTGGCTGCGGCCGTACTTGACACAGAAGGCGAAGATGTAGCTCCGCAAACAATGTGGCAAAGCGCGCTGTCATCGCCAACTGAGAAGCTCGACCTGGTTGTGCCTCACGGGGGGCGCCCTCTTTCCGCCTCGGAGCTTGGGTTTTGGGTCTTCTGCTTTCCTCATCTTTTCCCATTTGGCGATGGCGTTGCAGGCGGAGCACGCGCAACCCGGCTACCTTTGTCGACCTGGGCTCGGCATCTATTGCTTCGCGGTGATCGAACTGACGATTGTTTCCCTTGGCGTCTTGACCTCGATTTCCTTGCGACTTTGTTCAGCACATTGCATCGGCAGGAGCTCCTCCGCGCAGTTCACGCGAAACTATCCAGTCCTGGTTTCGCAGGCCAGTCCGCTGCTCTTCAAACTTTGAAGCCAGCAGATTTTGCTGCGATCGCGCAATTGCTCGGAACTGAAGGCGGTCTTCCTGAAGCCCTGCGCTGCCTGGCATTTGTAGTTTTCCCCGAATGCGTAGCAGAAAGGTTCCCGTTTACAGGTCGGGGGTTTGGGGGTTAAGATGTGCCCAGAAGTCCTTGCTTTACGTCCTCACGCGTTTGCAAGCATCCGCAAGCGTTCGCCATCCTCCGCCGGCGTTCGCAAGCGTTCGCACGTGTTCGTATGTGTTCGCGAGGATCGTGCTCGCCGTGCGAGTGGGGAAAGCGAGATCGTGCCATTTAGATGCCTCGCAGCGCGTCATTTTTCCTGCCCCCGTGCGGGAATCGTAGCTCTTAGCATGACAGCAGAGAGAGAGAGAGAGAGAGAGAGAGAGAGAGAGAGAGAGGGAGAGATAGAGAGAGAGAGAGAGAAGAGAGAGAGGAGAGATAGAGGAGCGAGAGAGGAGAGAGAGAGGAGAGCGAGAGAGAGAGAGAGAGAGAGTGAGACACAGAGACCGAGAGAGACAGAGAGAGAGAGAGAGGAGGAGAGAGTGGAGAGAAGAGAGAGAGAGAGAGAGAGAGAGAGAGAGAGAGAGAGAGAAAAGAGAGACAGAGAGAGAGAGAGAGACAGGAGAGAGAGAGAGAGAGAGAGAGAGATAGGGGAGAGAGAGGAGAGAGAGAGGAGACGGGAGAGAGTGGAGAGAAGAGAGAGAGATACCGAGAGAAAGTGACGAGAGAGAGAGAGACCGAGTGACAGAGAGTGAACAGAGAGTGATGAGAGAGAGAGAGAGAGAGAGAGAGAGAGAGAGAGAGAGAGAGAGAGAGAGAGAGAGAGAGAGAGCGCGAAGAAAGAAAGGTGAGAGAGAGAGAGAGAGAGAAAGACTTCAAACGCTGAGTCATGTTCGAGGTAACGGACAGACTGCATTCGGGTTCGTGGCTTCTATCAAGTTTTTTTCTTTCAAAGACATCAATTTCTGAATCCAAAGACTGTCAGCATTCTTCCACTGACTTGTTTCATCTTTCTTTCAAGGGAGAAAAAAGCATTTCTACACTCAACTGTTCCAGAACTAAGCCACACACTCGCTCGGCAAGAAAAGGGAAGGTGTGGCAGAGTGCAGACTCAAATTCCACTACAGAAGACTGTCCTCTTGTTTGAACACGTCACATCGCGGGCTGTTTTGCGGCTGCGCAGCAGCTACATCATGTACTGAGGTAATCCCCATGTCCCCATCGCGACCAAGACCGTCTTGCGCTCCATGCAAATTGTCGCTGGAGCCGTGCCATGCACGGATGCTGCCCGCAGACGCATGCGACATCAGATCCGCTCCCTGCAAGTCTGGCTGGGTTTGCCGGCGCTTTTTCTGACGTTGAACCCGGCTGACACCAAACATCCTTTTACTGCTCGCTTTTCCAATGCAATGGCTTCTGCTTGGTTGCCCGTGAATACCGATGCGGCTTTGCTGCAAGCAATGTCTCAGGTTAACCTTGCATACTTGACCGCCTCAGACCCCGTCGCTGTCAGTTTGGCTTTTCATCGCCATGTTAAGCTCTTCTTGGTTCACTTGCTCGGATGCAATTTCAACGCCGTGCCAGCAGATGGAGTGGCTTCCAGCAATGCTGGCGGAGTATTCGGCCCAGTTGCAGGGTACTACGGGGTCACGGAACCGCAGCTGCGAGGTAGCCTGCACGTTCACTTGCTTGTTCACTTATATGCATTTTCTTCGCCAGAGGCCATGCTTGCCCAATTGCAGGACAATTTGCCCCTCCTCGCTGAACGGCTGCTCCGCTGGGCATCGAGCTTGATGGCAGCCAGCCTTGAGGGCGTGGCCCAGAACATTACAACGGACGAGGGTGCACAAGCAATTTTGAGCTCTTTGCAGCCTCTGCCTTGGTCTGCTCGGCATCGCCAAACGCTGCAGAAGTCTCTCGGACTCGCCTGGGACTTCGACGCCGCGGAAACTCAGTGGCACACCGCCGCACCCGGAGAAGCTTGGCCTGCCTCTGCACCTTGGTCCGATCCGTTTCCAGACGCAGCTTTCGAGGGGTCTAGCTTTTTGCCATGGCCACGCCGATATTTGCTCCAAACGCCTGGTACTGCGCCGGACGCAGCTGCTTTGCTCTTTGACCTTCGCCACTCTGCATTGCATTGTTGTCTGCACGAGTGTCGACCGAGAACCTGCCACAAAGGCCACCTTGGCCGCCTTGGTTTCTGCAGACTCGGCTATTGGCATTGGCGGGATGTTAGTGCTTGGACAAAGCCATCTACATGGCAAAGATGTCATGGCCTGCCGCTACTGCCCTCACCAACAATTGGCTCTACCCCACCTCATCGAGGCTTGCTTCTTCCAGAAAGGCATCATCCCTTTCACACGAGGTTCAACTATGCGGTCCTGGGCACAGCAAAATGCAATCATGATGTCAGCATTCTGGTCAGAGCTCCTTCTGATGCAGTCACCTTGGACAAGAGAGACTTCCTCGCGGCTATGTCGTCCTCTGCGCGCTCTGCTGCTTACTACGTCACTGCGTACATCAGCAAGACGCAACCTCATTTGGTGTCTCTGTGGCAGCTCTTGGAAGAAGGGCAAGCTCGATTGCAGGCTGAGCTAGGCACTTCTTCGGCAGATGGGCCAGGCGAACACAACCCACGATACCTCGCTGCACGCGTGCTGACCCGTATGCTAACTGCTTGCCAGCGACGTGTCCACAAGTCCATGCCTGAAATGTGTCACTACTTGTTGGGTTACCCTGAGGCTTACACAAGCCACCACTTTAAATGCCTTTTCCTTACCAACATTCTCCGTCGAGCTCAGTGCACACTGCCTTTGCAGCGTCAGCCCGCCATCGAGCCGCAGTGCGACACATGGATTCGAACCCAGTCCCTACAGTCCGCGGACTGCCATGACAGTGCGGACGCTTCAGCAATCACGGTCACACCGATGACACAGGAGATGGATTATCTCCATCGCGGGCCGAGCCTCTCTTCTTGGCCTCTGTACTTCTACGTGGCAGCTATTTCGCGGACAACTGCTCGCCGGCACGGAGACGGAGCCGTTTTGGCTCCCTTTGCTCCAGGTCACCCTCACTCCAACCAAGCCATGCAACGAGTTTCTGTTCGCGACCCCTGGCATGTCCCGCAACTGCTTGGGCCAGCACTTCCTACAACTGATTCGGACCCTGAGCTACGAGCGCTGATGCTACTTGTCCTGTTCAAACCCTGGTGTACAAATGACCTTGCAGACTTGCTGCAAACCCTTCATTCGCCGCTGCCGCACCTTTGTCGCACATGGATGGAGGCCCTCGCTGATTTCTTGCTCTACCTGCGGTCTCAATGCAGCGATCCTCTTCACCGACCCGAGCCCTTCACACCCGCGTACTGGGCACAACGCGGCTGGTCTTCAGAAGTCGCATTTTCCTTGTTCCTGAGGTGACCTGCGTAGACCACCCCGCTGTGCTAGTGCTTTTGGACCGTTCATTTTTTACTTGCCTAAAACGTGCACCAACATTCCTAAACTTTTGTCCCGCTACGCAGGAAGTTTTGATATTATCGCGAATATGGACACATTGGCTGGACATGCTATTGATGACAACGCACGTGCTGTGAGGCAAACCCCTGGCCGACTAGCTGGAATGCAAGGCGCCAACGAGTTCACTGCGGACGACGTTGCAGACTGCATGGAAACGGGTTCTGTTTCTCGACACACCTTTGCAATCTGAGTCGGAAGCAGACGACGTAGATTTTGGCACGCCCCTCGTGCACCGAGGCTTTCATGACAGCTGGGGGCAAAATCAGGCAGCTATCACAGATCCTTTCTTTGCTGGCACTGCCACCAAGACAGCTGCCTACGCTGCCTCCCTCTCGGCGCTCAGCGCGCACATCCGACCACCGCCGGCCCAGACCGGGCGGCTGGTCGCACAAGAACTTTGTCGACCCGGCATCCGTGAGCGCTTTGCGCTCATACAGCGAGATGTTCAGCATTGGCGTCGCAACATCAACCTGCCAGACGTCGCCCAAGAGAATTCCCTTCCAGGTATGCCATGTTCACCTCCCAACCCCGACGCGGTTCTGTCGGTCCTGCATGAACAAATACTGCGTGGCGAGTACAACATGCCAGACGGACAACTCAATCGCAAACAAGCTCTCTTTCTGTTGGTCTTCGCATTGAACTTGCGAGCTTCTCGTCTAAACTTAACACGTTTTTGGTGTTTATGCATGACGTGCCTTGCGTTTGCCAGGCTCGGATTCTGCACGCTGCCATACATCCAGATCAGGATGCGCCGCGCTCACAGCTCCTTCTCCTGGGCGGCCCTGGAACAGGAAAGACGCACGTCATTAAGGCTGCTTTGTCCCTGCAGGAGCGTTTTTTCCCCGCAAGCGCCCAGCGATGCGCGTTCATGAACAGCGCCGCGCGCTTGATCCACGGGCGCACCTTACACGCTGCCTTCCGCCTACCGCGTGGTGCATGGACTGCAAGCTCGCGAACTCTTGGAGCAGACAAAGAGTTCTTTCTAAGCTTGTGGCGTCTGACACAGCTGCTGTGTATTGACGAGATTTCTATGACCCCTGCAGATGACTTTGCTCATTGTGAGTATCGAGCACAGCAAGTGAAAAACAGACCTGGACAGAACTGGGGGGGACTGTCTCTTCTGTTGAGCGGTGATCTTTTTCAACTACCACCTGTTGCCGCGCCGAGCGTCGTGCAGCCCGGCCCCAAAGCTGGCCAGAGCGAAGACACAGAACCTGGACCCTGGCTAAAACAGCGGCAGATTGACACTGCTCGTGGTCGCGAGTTGTGGCGGGGTATTACCTCTTGTGTCACCTTGGAGTTCTCCCACCGCGCGCGAGGCCCTCTGCAGGTATTCCTTGACCAAATGCGCTCTGGACAAATCTCACGTGAAGCTTGGGAGCTCCTCATGGACCGCTGTTTGACTGCGGACGACCCCCGATGTCAGCAGCCCGCCTTCTGGTCGGATGATTCTTGCGTCGGAGTCCTTCGGCACAGTGCGCGCGCCACCGCATGCTTGCATCGAGCCTTGCATCTCAGTGCACTTGCGCAGCAGCGACTGGTGATCTGTTTGGCAGTTGACACCTGTCGGACACAGCGACTTTCGCAAGTGCCCAGTGCAGCTCTCCTGCGATACCTATGCCACATCACTAGTCTTTCTGACACTGAAAACCTGCCTGGCGTGTTATTCCTTTGGAAGGGATGCGTGCTCAACCTCGAGGAAAAAATTGCTGATGCCTGCGGACTGGTTCGAGGATGTCACGGCGTCTTGGAGTCTATTTTGCTCGACGAGGCAGAGCCTTCATTTGACCTTTCACCGTCCCTGCCACCACATGTCTTGCAGTTCTTGCCACGCAGCCTTCTTATGCGTGTGCCTGACGGAGATTTCCTTCAGAGCTTCCTCTTGGAGCAAGGAGACTGCCTTCTGCAGCCTGTGGCTCGTGACTGGACACATGCCCCTCTCCTTGAACGCGTCATGGGGCTGGACGACGAAACGCGAGCTCAGTTGCAGGGTGACACTCTCCACATCACGAGAAGACAACTCCCCTGTACTAATCCTTTGGCGTGCACCGTCTACAACCTGCAAGGCCAAACACTCGGAAACATGTTGGCTGATCTCTCCCGACCACCGGGTATGAAACGAGCAGGGACCTTAGTCAGCGGCGCTTTTGTCAGCGATATTTGTTTCAACATGTTTTTTTACCCGATTCAAATGACGCAAGGATGAATTCTGGCTTTCGGTCTATGTCCTTCTCAGTCGCTTGCGCTCCATGGATGACCTCCTAATCTTGCGCCCTCCCGAGCTTTCTTGTCTCCAAGGAGGGCCACCGACAGACTTGCGGAACGAGGTGCTGCGCCTCTCCAGCGCCGAGACAAGCACCATCCAGCAAGCGGATGCAGAGCTAGCAAGTTTGGGCTGCGACGCACTACGCCGCCTTATCACTGCCCCTCTCCTGGCCAACGCCACGACTGTGGTTCAGCCCCCACAGAAGCGGCGCCGTCAGTGAATATTGTCTCCGCGCTGTTTCCTGCGTCTCCTTGCATGAGGCAGGACTGTTCCGGTTGTCAAGTCCCTCGCCCTTATTTCTCTGTACAGTTTCTGCCCACTCATCCTTTCCTGACAATGGTTCCCTTCCGTTTTCCTTTCCTGCTCGTCTTACCTTGTCCTCCCCCTGTCACGCCTGCGTCTGTTGCTTGTGCTTACCACGTCTTTCTTCCCATGCCAGTTACTCAAGCGTTCCATTCCCCTTTGCACAGGTGCCTCTGTTGGCCAGACTCATCGCAGAAGACCCGCACGCGAAACAGGCACAGGCGCGAGCCGTCGGTTCTTTTTCGGCCACAGCCAAGGCTTCTGTGAATCCTCCTTGATGTGGAAGCACGCCAGACGTGCGTTGAACATGCTGCAGCGAATGTAGGGTATGTTCCGGTTAACTTGCGGGTGTCGGAGTTCGGGTCGAATGCATTTTCGCCCGTTGCTGTTGCAATCTGGACACGGGCCTGCAGATCGGCTTTGTTGCGGGTTGTTGACCGATGGCAACAGGACACTCTTGATTGTGGCGACAGTGGGCGCCTTGGAGCAGATCAAGGCACGTAGGAAGCTGCAGCGGAGGAGGGAGCTGCTGAAGGCCACAAAACGCCCGGGGAATGTTCGCGGAATGCCCAAAACAGCTCGTACGGGCGGTGCTTTGGTTTTTTTGTGACTCAGTAACTCGCAAAGTTCCTCGTTTGTAAAGATCTGCACTTTCTTCTTGAAGGAGGAACCCTCAAAATCAAGGGTCACACCACCAAACAGGAGGTGCCAATGGGTTCCAGGTGCGGAAACAAAGAATCCTGCCGAAGGAATGTGCGGCTGGTTCGGAGAAAGAAGCTGATCAGAGAGGCTGGTTTGATTTGCTCTGTCAGCGCCGGGTGGCCCAAAGGGAGCTGAGAGCCAATGGAAGCAGAGGGTGCAAGTTTTTGTGGTTGCCTTTTTGTGGCGCGGTCATCTTTTGTGAGCAGATGTCATGGAGAGCAATCACAAGAATTAGTCTTCTCCAGCAATTCTGGTCGTGGAGTCATTAGCGAAGTTTTCGCAAAATGGGAAACTTCTTTGGGAAAGCGGTTACCCTTCTGCTTTCCTTTTTAAGCCAACGAAAAAGCAAGCTTCCGATTTTGCGAGCCTTTCTCTGAAGGACTGGCCAATGGAGTTAGGGCTCGCTGCTTGGGACACCTGCGCGTATCCCTTGGCCTGGGTGTGGTGATTACTTGTTCCCTCTAGCTCAAAGCTGGCAACCCTTGGGACCCCTGAAGGGCCGTTTTGAAAGGGATAACCAAAGGAAACCACATCCTGGCTTTCTCCCCCCCTTTGAGACAAAGACTCACTGGGCATCTCATGGGTGTCGGCTCTTCACAGTGCGTAGAGATCATCGAACAAGGCATCCGCACGCTACCCGAGGTGAAGCTGGAGTTAACAAAAGCAAAACATTAACTCATTGAGTCCCAAGAAGCTGCAAGCTGATCCTTTTTAGGTTGGCCGCTGATCCCTGGGAGTTCTCCTTTTGTTTTTGCCAGAGGAGCCAGAGCCGAAAGCTGAGAGCTGCAAGAGGAAGCGGAAGGAGGCTGGATCTGGGGGGGCCGTCGGGAGATCCATCAGGAACACTCTGCCGCTGCTTCTTTTGTGGCCGCTTAAGACTTGGGCAGCGGCCCACCCCTTTCCCACCCATACGTCCCGTTGCAACACGTGACAACGCTGCCATTTCAGTTCCTTGCGCCTGCCCCCTTTGCGACATCGCCCATCATGCCCGCCTCAACGCCCGTCGCAAAGAGGCCACGCGTTGAGCCGGCCCCAAGCTCGGAGACAGTGCCTGCCGCGCCCAGGCCTGATGCAGGTTCACCGCCAGTGGCTGCCGCGGCTAAGCCTGAGCCCCCCTCCTCGCCGGTGACTCCTGCTCCGAAGCCCTTCTTGACACCAAGACGCCGGTCAGCTGCACAAGGTACCTCCTCCTCGGCGCCTGGAAATGCGCTGGAGATTACAGTGTGGCAGTATGCTCCAGATGGGGGCCTGGTCTCGGAACACTTCGAGCCACAGCAAGCATGCTTTGCCATGGACCTGCAGATGAAAGGAAGTCGCCAAGTTCCCAGTGTGCTGTTCAAGATGAAAGAACACTTACAGCTGTACTTGCACGCGGCCGCCGACACCATGTCTGATGAGGACGCGCCGCGTGCTGTTGCAGACTTGGCGCCTAGACAGCAGTCCCATACACACAACTGCTAGGTCTCGGGTCGCCAGGCAAAAATCTCTGCCACCTGCAGAGGTCAATCAAACCAAGTCCCAAACGCGGGTAAAAAGTAAACACCGATCTCAGGACCTTTTTTTGATGTTCTTGGTTCTGCTTTCTTTTATTTTTGCCGCAGCTCGTCGCGCCCAGGCATCGTACGCACAGCTCCTCTGGGCCTTCGGCAAAGGTCCTACATGGAGAATTGCTCTCTTCGCCGGTGGAGCTCGAGACGGTCTTCAGGCGGCGCTTCAGCACGTCGCAGCCTTTACTTCTTGGAGGAGAACTCGCGAGGGCATGCCTGGAAAGCTGCCGGTGCACATGTGGCTGGTCAACGTCGCCGACTTCACGCCGGACGCGGTGCCAGGGTGGGAGGTGGCCATGCAAGCGACCGTCCCCAAGGTCTCCTTGAAGGAACTCCCCGGACCAGCTTCCCAGCACTTGACCGTGCATGCAGAGAGTGTGCCTGAGTCCGGCGACAAGTTCCGCCTGCTACTTGGTGGTATCACATGGCCTTTGAGAGAGGCTTGCGCGCAGTTGCAAGTCGACGGGGCCAGCATGCAAGGTGGATACTACCGCTTCACACCGCCACTGCATATGGAGAATGAGGCTGACCTCACGCTGCTCCAGGGGCTCGCCGACCTAGTCTCCAATACTTACTTCAGCTGCAAGTTTGCTACTACACTCCCGCAGAAGACTCTGGAGCATCTCTCGCGAACCTTCAAGAGTGCCGCAGCGTGACCTTCACATGCAGTGTGCCCTGGCTTCAATGCACGCCAGCAGCGCGCGCAAGAGCCTTGATTTGAGACCTGTGCCGCCAGCAGCGCGCGCCAGGCACGTCCCTTGCCTTGATTCCTTTGCGCGCCACCAGCGCGCGCATAGCCCTTGCTCTCAGACCTGCGACGCCAGCAGTGCGGGTACCAGGCCTCTGGGCTGCTGCTTGTGCAACCGGCTACTGCCATCACCAGAGAAGACAAAGATGCTCTGCCAATGAGAGCAGTCGACACTCTCTGCTCGTCACATGCTCCTGGAACAAGCTACAATTCTAATCCTTGCAGTCATGTTGTTTCAGGACAAGACGCAACATGACCACAGTTGAATTTCCGAGGGGGCAGCGGATCAGCAGCAACCAAATCCGTACTTTCTTACAAAGACAGCCTTTGCATTGCTTTCTTCTTGCAACCTGAGATTGTCTCAAACTTGCATGTATGCTTGCTCCGGGTCTCTTGAGAGCCAGATGTCTGCGCGTGTCTGTTGTGCACTGTTTTTTGTCTGACCAGGTGCGTGAGCCGACTCGAGTCCGCCCCACGTTGTTTTGCTCGGCAGGCATCTGGCGAGCAGCTCCGAATGGCCGTGGCCTCGTGGCTGCCCAAAAAAATGACCTTCACTTGCACTCTGTGCCAGCCGATACAAGATGCCCATGTGTTTTGCCAGCTCCGCTCGCATCGCCACCAAGACCGCGCAGCCCGCAGCCATTACCTTTGAGCTCAAAGCAGTTAGCGCCGGGTTTTAGCAGAAGCACCCGTCTCCTGAGCAGTTCTGCTTTCAACATTGTTGGGCAACAAAATCTCTTCCTCATATTTCTTGTTTCATGATGATTCTGGCGGGTTGTAGGCGCTAAGCCCGGATCCTAGATTGCCAAGGCCCTGCACGACCGACCCGTGTCTAAGACAACGGCTCCGCAGCCAACATGACCGAAGCCGCTGCGCCTGCGGCGACAAATTTTCAAGCTGCGCACGCAGCTCTCATGCGCCATGCGACAGAGCCGCTCAGCTGGAACGTTTACCAGAGCTGCATGTCTGATATTGCAAAAGCCACCCACCGAAGATTGAAATGCAGTCTCTGCTACGACACCTACGTGACATCCATGCAGGGCAAGTTTGGGAGTGGCTGGCGAGCACGGTGCGCGGCCGCCTCTGGATCTGGCATAGCCACACTCCAGCAGCGAGCTTGCCAAGACCTACATGCCTCGGACATGCCTGCGGCCAAACCTCGACCTTCCAAAGGACATGTGTGGGGTCCCCTTTCTCGCCTGAGGTTGTCTCTCCAGAAGGCAGCTGTGAATCTGGAAAACCTTTGTACAGCTATGCATCCAGTGGACGTAAAGCTAGCAGCCTCACGCGCAGAGGCGGCCCGAGACGCCGTCCTGCGTGCACAGCTGGCACTCTGTCGCGCTGTCAGGCCACGCAAAAAAAGAGGCATGGCCGCGGCTTCCTTGCGCAACTTGCGGCCGCGTCACCGCGGTGGGCAGAAACCGGGCACGTCCTGAGTACCGGCTCGATGAGCCCGCACCTTGGATGTACTGCAGCGGAATAAAAAAGACATTCTTGGCGCTGATGCAACATTCTGCCACATATCACATGTGCCGCATCCTGCTGACACTTGAGTGCGCTACTGCACTTCATGGCCGATCGGAAGACACAGTGTTAGACTGGAAGACATGATCAGACTGCCAGTCAATTCGCTGAATAGGGCACCCCCCAAAACAACTAGTATTTTGGTTTTCCGAATTCATTTTCTGAACTAACCTAAACAGGATGCCCTCAAAAGACCCATTTCGCTGATTGGTTTTTTTGGCATGGTCCTTGTTGCACTCATCAACTTCATCAAGACTTCGTCTCTGGATCCCTATTCACGCCAAGTTCACTTGATCCTCGACACCTTCTTGTTTTTGCTGATGCAAGCTGATGGCCGCTGTTGGGGGGCTCTCAGGCCAAAAACAAGAGCCATGTTCAGACGATGGGCGTGTTGATTTTCGAGTCTTTGGAGAGAGGCCAAAAGGAAAGAAGGCGCAATTTTTGCCTTCCGAATCCCGATTTTGACACATACCCAAAGAACAAGAAAGTCAACCATACATATTTCTACATGTTAATATACAAAACACACACACACGAAACCGTTTAGCCAAAAAGCAACAGAGCTCTCCCTTCTCGCTTTTCGGCTGGGCCGAAACGTGAGGCGCGCGCCACAAGATCGCCTCTTAGCCTGCGAGCTGCTGGCGTGTGAAAACAGCATGTGCTGCAGCTAGCTTTCGTTCGCCTCCCTGGGCCTCAAGTGGAAACTGGGTTTACGCTCGGGGTTAGCCAAGGAAGCCAACGGGCTGCAGGTGTCCATGATCAAAAATGTTGATCTCCCGGTCCCCTAACTTCGGTCGAATCCAGTCATTTTTAGGTCAGGCGCCAGAACAGCGTTACCAACTTGAGGCAGCTGGGGAGAACATGGCAGAAAGGTTCACAGTCACAGCTCCCAACCTTGCCGGGGAAAGCACCAAGCGCGACGGGGCCCAGCTGGGCATTTCTGACATCCAGGTGGTTGGTTTCCTCTCGGTTTCCCTTTGCATCCATCCAATCAAATTGGTTACCCTTTTTTAGGCATGCCCAAACGTTCTCCGTTTGCTGAGTTGCTGAGGGTTGGCCAGCTTCAGATGGTGGGCCCTTTTTTTCCGCCGACTGAACATGTAGCTCGGAAGGTCAGGACGTGTTTGTAGATGTGCCTTGGGGAGGGGTAGCCACGCGCCTCCATATCCTAACATGGCAATCGGGCCAGGCAGTCGAAAAGATGGCGCTACGGTCCAACCTGATCACCTACAATGCGGCCCTCCATTCTGTGAGCAAGGACTTGCCCTGGCAAGGTGTGCTGCGCTTCCTGCATGGCATGCGTGCCACATCTGTGCAAGAAGATGCTGCTTCCTGGGAAGCGGCTTGGCACGCAGGTATGTGAGTCTGCGTGTGTTCGTGGATTATACATAAATAGATACATGAACAAATCAGCAATTAATATATATATATATATCTACATGTGCATAAATAGCAGTCAATTTGGATTGATACCAATCAACTTGGTCTCAGAGTCTCAGCAAGCCAGCCCTGCAAACCCCAAGACTACATTGCCAACCCCATCGCGAAAACCCGTTCAACCATGCATGCTTACTTTCCTGAATGCCACCCAAATGAAATGTAAGCGACGGTGCACCCGAGCACGGACAAAGAGGACATGCAGAGGTCTCGGGGATGGTACATGACAGGTGTAGAGGAACTTACGGGAGCCTGTCAAGGAAAGTCCGGTCGGGAACTCGGCAAAGGCAGATGGCCTTAATTGCTGGTCTCCAGCACCAGCTTATAGCATACAGCTTTGTTACCTGGTTTTGCCGGGTTTGTTCGTGCACACATCTCATGTCCCACATCATTCACCATCATTAACTTGCCTGCAGAGGATGTTGACTGCGAAGTTCTTCGCCATATGCTGCCTTAGGTGCCGAAGCAAACCATATATGTGTGCTTAAAATTGGGTTAGATTCGCTCTTTCACGATGTTT